>JABUQX010034512.1:0-38598 GCA_015478945.1 Trachelipus rathkii | reverse complement strand
AAATTTTTTTATGCGCGTCCGTGGCCGAATCAGAACTAAATCTCGCTCCCTCACATTTCTTCTCCGAGGTTTTCATTAGGCTTTTTTTCTGAAATTCGGTCCTCGATTCGTAGCTGGCCGACATATTTTTTAGCGAACTCAAATTCTCGACATTTTCAGCAGCATTGGAGAAGAAGCTGTGTTCCCTTTCTTCTTGTTTTCTGTGGTTCGTCGCCATAATCTAAGAGTCGAAACGAATCTAAAAAGAGTTACGAATGAAGAATATTAGTCGATGAGTTACTTACAAAAACTCTCAAAAAATAATAATGCTCTCTTTGCAAAAAGACTATTTTCTTATTCGAGTTAATATCAACTCAGATAATCTAATAATGAGAGCGTAAAGATATTGCGTCATCGAAAGAAAAGAAATTTCTTGATATCGCTGGAAACAAAAGAAAAAAAATACAAATTGTAATTCTTATGATATTAATGTCGATGAGAACTACTCATCGAGTAAAAATAAATGTATATTCGCTATAAACGATAAACCATCTTTCGGGCAGTTTAAATCACTAATCCTAATAATTTCTATATTACTGCATTTGACGTAGGTGGTTATAAAAACTATACTTTATATCTAACATTTTTTTTAAAGGTAGAATTAGTATTTATCCTAAACTTTAAAAATGTATATAATTTATTTCTATAATGATAATGATAAATTAAAATCACCTCACCTGGTAAAAAATATAAATAAATCGCTCGAAAGAAGTATTCCACTTTGCCTTGAAAAATAAGTCGTCGTATAAACAGCAGCGGGACGGTGGTTTTCAAAGCGAATATCGTTAGTTAATTAATGCGCGAAAAAAAAGCTCAAAGAAGTGGTACGATCGGGACTAAAAAAGGCATCCGCACTCGACTTGCCACTTTTGATAACCGATACCTCAGACGGCCCCATCGATCTTTTATACTTTTTCAATGCTTACGTCAGCAGCGCGTTATTACGTGGCACCCGGAGATGGCGACAAAAAAAATTAATACAAATTTTTTTTTTTTAATAGTAAAAAAAATAAATGATTTGTTTGTTTTCGAGATAAAAATATATTATTCGTTTCAAATTATATTTCAGAGAACCGAGACAAAGTTTAAATTTTTTTTTCACAGTCGAATATTTTTCATATTTCGGACTTAGATCATTAAGGTAAATCAATTGCCGATAAAATTTTACTATATGAGCTATTAAAAGGTTGACGATAGTTCGAGCGTAAGCCATTTCTGCGAGCGATTCCCTATGAAATGACGCTATAAAAAAAGCGGCGTTTGAAAGGGACCTGGAAAATGACCAAACGTTTTCAAACGTCGCTTTTTGTGCTGCGAACTATTGTTAGACTTGATAAGTAAAAATAAAGATGATTTAAAATGTAATTATATACATATCTATATAAAAATTTGTCTTCGATTTCAATTCATAGAGTGTAACGGTTTTTTAATAAATAAATTTTCTGATACCCCCTCTATCGTCATTATATTAAAAAATTATCTATATTTTTTTTTTTTAAAAAAATTAAAAAAAAAACTTTTTTTTTTTTTTTTTTTTTTAATCGGAATATTTTTCTCAAAGTTAAATGTTTTATATAGAAGTGGAAACTGCGGTCGCCTTTCGCGATCGTCGATCATTTTTTCGAAGCGGCTTCGGATATCGTAAAATTAAAAGCAGCTGGAGAGTGCTTAGACGCCCTTCTTTAATTTTAGGGGTGTCGGGCCTTCTAAAGAACACTTAAAATTAACTTGAAAAAATCTCAAGGGTTACTTCCCCCTTACGCTCCCATCGTGGCACGAAATAAAGTTGCTTTCGACTTCTCGGGAGATGGGACGAAATAACTTTTTCGTTCCCTAAGCGAGTTTTTCTCGAGAAAACAAAAAAAATAATTTCGGAATCTAGGACTTCGAGTAACCGAGAAAGGTTAAGCGTGTTTTGACGAAGTAATAGATCGAATCTGCGGTCGCCTTTCGCGATCAGTCGATCATTTTTTCGAAGCGGCTTCGGATATCGTAAAACTAAAAGCAGCTGGTGAGTGCTTAGATGCCCCTCGTTACTTTCCGGGTGTCGGGCCTTCTAAAGAACTCTTTGAAAATTAACGTGAAAAAATCTCAAGGGTTCCTTCCCTCTTACGCTCCGATCGGGGCACGAAATAACGTTACTTTCGATTTCTCGGGAGATGGGGCAAAATAAAATTTTCGTTCCCTAAGCGAGATTTTCTCGTGAAAACCAAAAAAATAATTACGGAATTTAGGACTTCGAGTAACCGAGTAAGGTTAAGCGTGTTTTAACGAAGTAATAGATCGAAACTGCGGTCGCCTTTCGCGACCCGTCGATCATTTTTTCGAAGCGGCTTCGGATATCGTAAAACTAAAAGCTGCTGAAGAGTGCTTATATGCCCCTCGTTACTTTTAAGGGGTGTTGGACCTTCTAAAGAATGCTTTGAAATTAAAGTGAAAAAATCTCAACTTCTCAGCTTAATCTTCAGGAAGCAAAACTTCGACGTTTCATTCTGCCAGGAATAGGTTATTTTTTGAACGGGGCGAATTGTTGTTTTTTTTTTAAATGAGTCATCATAATATATTTTTTTTAATTTATCTTCATTTAATTACCAGTAAATAGATAATAAATAACGAAATTATTATCTCTCTAAATATTTTTTTTATTATTATATTTGTATTTCAAAATGAAAATTAAATCTTATATATAATCTAGTTTTTACCCATTGCGCATCAATTGGTCTCACCGATGTGTGAAGATTAGGAAGAAGTGACCAACACGCGTCGAGACAGTTAGTCGTACGACAGCGGTGGGCGAGCTTAAAGTAATTCTTTTGATAAATCAATTTCTACGAAGAATCTTGGATTTGGGAGCCGAAAACGAGTAATACGCGATGTCAGGAATTTGTCATATAATGTATAAGAAAATTCGATTCGAAGTGACTCTCGAAGAAATAACGAGGTTTGCTCAAACGCATCGCCCTATTTTTGAACAAGCGAGGCCTTTGGATCCTGTTAATGGCCCGCCCTTATTTCACACTGAAAACTCTGATAAGAGCAATGATGAATCGATCAAAATAACGCTCAATGAACCGAGTTATAATAATCCGATCGCCACTAACAGCAACCGCAATATCGAAAACCATACCGAAAATTATCCTAACGACCGTCCTATTATTGCTGATCTCCGCTCCGAAGAAACTACGCCTCTCTCTAAACCCAACAAAGCCTCGTCGTCGTCGTCATCGTCGTCGTCATTATCAGAGGCCGAAACGCTTCTTTCCAAAAATTCGCCATCGCGAGAAGCTCAAATTCATGTTGTTTTCGAGAAAATGATTTGCAAAGTTTGCTTGGACAAAGACACGGAAATCGCATTTTTACCTTGTAGACACTTGATGACTTGCTCTTCGTGCGCACCGGCCCTCACCTTGTGTCCGTACTGTAGGGAATCTATAAAAGCCACCATTAAACCAATCTTCGCCTGAGATTTATCGATATTTTATACGTATATATAAATATATTTATCTTTATCAAATTGTATCTTCGCGAGCACGTTACGTCGTTTTTCAGTTTCCTTCGAAACGTCACTATAATATAATGTCGCCTTAAGGGAATCGAAAAAGCGACTGAACACCCTTCAAATGCCATTTTATTAACCTTTAACTTGAATACCAATTCTTTATAGACTTAGATACCGTAATTATTATTTTTTGTTTCCCTCGAAAAAAAACTCGCTTGGGAAACGAAAAATCTATTTTACACCATCTCCCGAGAAGTAAAAAGTAACGTTATTTCGTGCCCTGATCGAAGCGCGACGGGGTACCCTTAAGATTTTTTTAAGTTAATTTTCAAAGTGTACTCTATATATTATTATTTTTTTATAGTTTAGTCTCCCTTAAATTCAACCTTCTTTGATAAATAATTTTTTAGAGTTAACTAAACTGAAAAAAAAATTAAAAAAAACACACGACGCCAAATTTCTCTCGGAAACCTCGTTGTTACATACTTACGTTTCGCGACGAACTTCCATTTATTTTACATACCCTAAAAGGTGTCGCGCGATCACGTTAGGTCCGTTTTTCGGTTCTCTCCAAATAATTATCTTTATTGAATTATCTATATATTTTTATTATTATCTATATATTATTGTTAATTTATTTGTATTTCAAAATAAAAGTTAAATCTTATATAATATAATCTTTTTTCCCGTAGCACATCAGTCGGTTGCGCCGATGTGTGAGATTTAGGAAGAAGTGACCAACACACGTAAAGAGATTTCGTTGTACAACAGTGGTGGGCGAGCTTAAAACCATTTTTTTGAAAAATCATTTCCTACGAAGAATCTTGGATTTCGAAGTCAAAAAACGAGTATTACGCGATGCTAGGAAATCATAATTTTGTATCCAACGAACTTCGTCGCAAATTGATAAAGCTTTCTCCCGAACAAATTATGAGGTTGGGTATTACATATCGCCCTATTGGCGGATTTGAGAGGCTTTGGGATCCCGTTACTGACCCGCCCTTATTTCGAACTGAAAATTCCGATGAGGACGATGATGAATCGATCAGAATAACGATAAATGAACCGAATATTAATCCGATCGCTACTAACAGCAACCGCAATATCGAAGACGATACTAGAAATTATCCTAACGACCTTCCTACTATTGATGAAATGCGCGCCGAAGCAGAGGCAGAAGCGGCTTTTTCCAAAAATTCGCGATCCCGAGAAGCGCAAATCCAACGTGTTTTTGAGAAAATGATTTGCAAAGTTTGCTTGGACAAAGACACGGAAATCATATTTTTACCCTGTAGACACATGATGACATGTTCTTCGTGCGCACCTGCCCTCACGTCGTGTCCGTGCTGTAGAGGACTTATAAAAGCCACCATTAGACCGATCCTCACATGAGATTTATTGTTATATTGTATACGTATATATATATATATATATATATATATATATATTATATATATATATATAATATATATATATATATAGTATAATATATATATATTTATATAATAATAAAAATAATTATCAAATTGTATCTATCTTTTATTATTATTAATGATTAATTTTCATTTCAATATAATAATTTAAAATAAATTTTTTTAATTCTTGGTCGTAAAAGGAAAATCAAAATTAACAAAAATAACAATAATTTAATTAAATAATGATTAAATATATTTTCCCTACATATTGATATATTTATTGGCGAAATAGTTTCAGTTATTTTTCACTACTTAACTCTTTTTCTTTCTTTGAAGTAGTTCGGAACATGGAAAAGCCGTCCTGCGATAAAAATTGCCCCTTCAAATGCGGAAATATTATAAACGAGGATGTGATGCAAAAAAATCTTTCCGAGTTTTTGGAAATTAAAAACCAGAAACCCCTACGACAAAATTTCCTCAAGAAACGCATCAAAAGATGTTATCCTAAAAATGAAAAACCGAGCAGTCTAAGACGAAGGAATAATGGATATTTTCTTTTAGATGACGGGTGGATTCGAGTATGCAAGACTTTCTTCAAAAAAACTCTCAACATAGAAGATAAAGATATAAGAGCCGTAGTTCGCGCGAACCAAAGAAAACGATTGAAAAACGAAAATCAGCGCAGTCCATTTTGCGACGTAAATTGCTGTCTCTCTTGCGAGGGCAAAGTAGATCAAAAGAGTAGAAGAGAAAATTTCGAAGACTATTTAAAACTCGCGAACGCGGAAAGCAAGGAAAGATTTTTGGGGCGGCTTATCAAAAGATTCATGCCGAAATATCGATATCCGGTGCCAGGCAGTCGCAGAAATTTAAATAACGCGTTTTACTTGTTTGTCGATAAAGGGAAGAATCGAATTTGCAGGGGCTTTTTCAAGAAAACTTTCAATATTACGGATAAGGTTATCAACGTCGTTGTCAAAAAGAAATACTCGAAAGAAGGACTTCAGCATTCGCGAGATCTCGTAAGAAAGGAACCACCAACTACCAATCCAGTCGAAAACGTGACAAATGAAAACGTTAACAAATTATGAAGCGCGGTTCCCATATGGTAGGTGGTGGGTAAATCGTGGTGTTATTTCTCTTACCACGAATATTTGTTTTTGTATAAAACGAATCAAGTATTTTTTTAGGAAATTCGCAATGATATTAGCATATAATTGACACGACAGCGCAATATTATATATCCGATAATAAACACGAGCCATCATTAATCCACCATTCATAATTATGATTTAACCACAGACCGTTAGAATAATATTTTTAATATATATTAAAAAAAGCAATAGAATTTTCATACCCATATCCCAATGCGAAAATAAGTTTTATAAATTAAAAAAAGCGTTTAAAAAACCTTATAAATTATTTATAAATAAATACAAGCGGGCTTATCTATATTCTGCAGCACGTGCTACGATGATCGGTCGCATAGGGCTAGGCGCTGTCAGGCTCGCGGCGGAGGAAAACTGGGCTTGATTTGGCATTTTAGGGCAGCTGTTTGGCGGATGGATGAAGAGAAGGTAGTGTCGAGAAGCGCGTCTTAGAGAAAGGGCTGTTATTTTTAAAAGGATAAAGAATATATAGATATATAGATGATAATAATATTATTCAAAATCAATATAAAACATTAAAATATTTTTTTTATTTTTTTTATCAATACATAAGAATCATTCTTGAGCCTCTTCCTCGTATTATTCGCTAAAACTTTGAACACAGGAGTTGTTCCACTTCCTTTTTGATTTGTATCTGCGGTGATCGGTCGATCTCTTTTCACGAGCGAAAAGGGATGATGAAGAAGCTAACCTGTCAGGTAAAATGCAGACTCGAGTGCCCCAGACGCGTATCCCTTAAATTTGTCGAAAGGGCCAGAAATCAGTATATTAAATACGCGAACGTCGCACTCCAGCGAAAATTCATCGCTTCTCTCATAGAACCTATTGGACCAAGCAGCAGCAACGGTAGCAGCAACAGCACCAGCAGCAGCACCAGCAGCAAGAGCAGCACCAGCAACAGTGGTGGTGATCTCGACAGCGTCACCCCTTTAGAACTACACGGTCGTAAAAGACGCGTTAAAAACGCATTTTACATCGAATGCGACGGCGAGCGAGTTCGCGTCTGTAAAGACTTTTTCAAGCAAACTTTCAAAATCACCGATAGACCCATCAGAACGGTGATAGAAAGAAAAGAAGAAAAAGGAGTTTAACGCCGAAGATTTCAGAGGAAAATGTAATCGCCAGAGGTTAGATAACCGAATCCTAGATGACATTCGAGAGCATATCGCGTCTATCCCGAAAATAGAGGGTCTTCGCGCTGCGGCCATATCGTCGGCCCAAAACGCCACCAAAGGATCGGAGGCGGGGCTCTATATACATAAAGGCAAAACCGTTAAAGATTTGCATCGAGACTACGTGAACGAATATCGCGAAAAGAAAACTTTGGACGGTGGAGAACGTCCCCTCGGTAGCTACAAAACGTACCTTAAAATATTCACGAAAAAGTTCAAAATATCCCGCCTTCCAACTGAAAACGATGATGATCGGTGCGAAACGTGTTACGCGTACGATAATGCCGCGGATGAAGAAAAAGAAAAAATGAAAGAAGCGTTCGAAGCTCACATGAGGGAAGAAAATTTTGTGAACGAATCAAAAAAACGCGATCAAGAAAAAGCCAACGATGACGCGAATTACGTCGTGGCCTACTACAAAATGCAAGAGGCGCTCGCGTTCCCGGTTGCCGCTTCGTCGTCTTCGCTTTATTACACTCCCAAAATCAACTTTTATAATTTCGCGGTTTGGGAATGCAAGGAAAATTCGGCGCGCTTTTACATTTGGCACGAGGGCGAAGGAACCGATTCACCGCCCGAGGCCACGTCCAGTCTGCTGGAATTTATCAAGGAAGTATCAGTGAGAGCCGAAGAAAGCGACCAAGATATCGACCTGACGTTTTATACGGATAAATTCATCGACATGTGGACGTTACAATCGTTCATTTCCGCCTACGTCTTCTCTTGTTCCGAGCTTCCAGTTAAATCGATAACGCATAGATTCTCCAAAAAAGGACATATGGAGATGGAGGGTGAATTTTATATCAATTCGTCCTTTAGGAAACTGATAGAAAAGGAGTCGAAATCAAAACCCGTCTACACTGCGGAACAATACGTTTCGCTAATAAAAAATGCGGAACGGGCGGAACATAGCGGAAGCAGCGGAAGCAGCGGAAGCAGCGGTAGTGGCAACAGTCGTTGCGTAATGCGAGAAATGAACCGCAGCGATTTCATTGATCTAAGCAAATGCGTCGGAATTAACTTGGACAGACTTACCAAAGAAGAAGAAGTGAACCTCGACGACATCGCGGTGATAAAAATCCGAAAAGAAAAGCCGCGCGCGCTGTATTTCAAATTCACCCATGAGAGCGGATCTCCTTTCAAAAAAGTTTCACTCGGATACAACCTCAAACCATCCTACTACGAACACCCACTCCCTCTGTCTAGAGAAAAAGTTGAAAAAATAGTAGAAAAGCTTAGAGAAATAGGTGCGCTTAGCAGCGGCGTTTCGTCCTTTTATACATCTTTGAGAACCATCGACTAAATTAACCTTAAAAAAGAGAAACCTTTACTTTTTAAAAGTGTTAAAAAGCGAATTAATAACGAAAATATATTTATTAAGCTGTAGTAGCAAAAGGAAATAATTGCGAATATATATATATATATATATATATATATATATATATAATATATAATTATATAAAATATATATATATAATATATATATATATAATATAAAATAATAATAATACTTTATAATATACCCATATATATATATATAATAATATTATTAATGCTATAACATTAACATTAAAATGATGGTTTATAAATATTTTAAGAATTCACATTGCAAAATTTTTTTTTTGCTTTTTTTTAAATTATTTATATTTTTTGGATTAATTAATAAAACAATAAATATGTAGTAATAGTTTAATTATCTTATAATCCCTGACTCAGCATAGTGACGGGTTGAAGAGGGGGCTAAACTTGTATATAAAAGACTTCTAATCGGTTTGAACATCATCATTATGAATGGAAAGGTGAGCGGAGAGCATCCGCGATCCATTTTGCTTGTTTTCAGTGCTGAAGGAGCCAAGTGAGAAATTTAAAGCGTCTTACGCCCATTTTGGCTTCTCGTTTTGACATTTTGAAGAGACCTTTCGCGGGCGCTGTTCAAAAATGGCGGCCTTTTTGAAGATAACCGTCTACAGCGTCCTTGTCGATCGAAAACAATATTCCATTTTGCAATTGGAAAATCCAAGATTATTGGATGAGGCGGAGCGTCGCTTCAAAGAGATCGTTTTAGATGGCACCGAGGACAGTAAGTACATCATCGTGACTCCCAAGGTGTTTCTCCGCCCGCCATTGTACGATCGACAAAACAACATTATTATGGACGAATCTCGGGACACGATCACGACGACCGAGGAATATATCTTCTACGAAGTTCATCCGTCGGTGATCGATCAAATTCTGGAAATGACGCTCTCTATATTGGGAGTTCGTTGCGAGTTAGATCTCGTATACTTCGTAAAAAATACTATTAGCATCGACGTGCTGAAGAAAATGTGTCGACGATGGAAATTACACTCGGAAATCAATATCGAAAAATTTCGAGGTGACGCAGTAGCCCTACGCCACGAAGGACGCAAAATAGAACGATGCGTAGGAGTGATGAAGTCACTGATGAAAGAAGCGTTTAAAGTTCTCTGCTCGGAGAACGTGGACCCTAAAAAACCTCAGACGGAGTTCGACTTAGCTCGATACGACCTAAAGAGACGAGCCTTTTTTCTCCGGGAGTTCGTAGAATCCCTACCGGAACTAGTGGGGAAATTCCCGAAAATCGAAATTCCCACGCAAATAAAGATGGCCAAATTCTTGTTACCTTCCTCGGTTAATCGTTTGGACAAGTGGACGACCGAGAAAGAATTGGAAAGGTTATCGCGACGCGAGGAAACAGTACCTTATAACTACAGAAACGACGAGATCAGAAGATGTCGAGACGACTTTACGGGGGTCGAGGTAAAACGGGTCTTGGACGTCGTGCAATCCGAAAAAAACGAAATATCTAAATTTCTACTAAACGAAGAAATGGATAAAAATGCGTGCCGAGTGACGCACGATTCCATGATAGAAAACCTGCTGGGTGTTTTTTTATGGCAACTTTTGAGCAGGGATAAGTTCGCCTTCCTTAGCCTTTTTCCCGTCCCCGGATATCCGATAAAAGCCGAAATAAACAAAACATCGCAATCGAATCCTTGGAAGCTAACCGCGACATTGGCCGACCCGAGAAATCTCTTCTGGAGGGTGAGCCAAACGGTGTTGGATACTCAGGCGGATAAATCGGTGTTCGGAGAGGGCGGGGGGGAGGCAAACCCGACGACGCTTTCGAAATTGGACGAGCGAACGATATTCAACGCCGTCGTCCCCCTATTCACTCCGGAATTGGTGAGGGTGGTAAAACGCATCCTGCAGACGGACGTTTTCGTCGACCTGTTTTGCTTTTGCGTTTTCAGAAACCCCCACCTCTCCGATAAAGCTGCTCACCTAGCCGCGTTGATATTTCTTCATATTCAATTCAAAATTCTCAAGAAACTACGATGGCCCGATTTATCTCGGGACGTATTGAAATGCATACGCGCGACGGCCTCCGTTTACGCGGATTGGGAAATCTTCCAGAGCTACAAAAACCTCCTACTGAAAGATCCGGAGTCGGCTGTGAGTGGTAGTTACTATAGCGAATACGACGGCTTCAAAGTCAAAAGGTTTTTTTCGGAAAACTTGGGGAAAACGATATTCTTTCTAGATTATGACATTGACCAGTTTTCGATAAAAATGAGAGCTCGTATTTTCATCCTATTGCAACGCGAAATTATTTTTCGAATCTTCTGCGCTTTGAATTATAAGAACAGCTACGGTGATATTTTAATTCACATCTTCACGAAAGTCCACGACCCGACTCTCTCCGTAGCCGCCCGTTTGTTAACGAAAGAAAGAAAATCTAAGCCTGTCATTGAAGCTATAACCGCGGACTACCTCAGGCCTCGTAGCTACCTCAAGAATCCTCGATGGAAGGAAGCAGTAACGAAAAACAAGCTGAAGAGATTCTGCGATAAACGCTTGGACAATCTCGAAGTTACCCCGCATTTCAACGCCCGCCTGTTGAGAACTTGCAAAGATAAGGAAAACATCGGCGACTTCGCTTTAGAGGACCTCGAGAAAATGGCGAGAGAGGAAGAATACGGTTTGTCGAAAGAAATCGTCGATCAAATTTTCGGTTACAGGAGGATGTTCTGCGACGCGGTTGAAAGCATGTTGAAGTTGAAACGTTTCAGACCGGGTTGGGCGTTCCCGAACAGCCAATATCGGTACAGATCCGCTAGGAGAAACCTGGCGGTCGAACTTCTTAATGAAACGAAGAAGGACATCACCGAAGGAGTGCTAAAACGCTTTAACCTATAGCAGCATGACCGCTATGGACGAAGAATCTTAAGAGCGACGCCGACCCCCTTCCCGGTTTCCTAGTTTGTCAGCCAGCGTTGATGCGTCGTCGTACTTTTTCTAGAAGAAGAGGAGCGGCGCGAGTGATTTGAAGACGTCATGAGAAGAACTGGTGAGAAGAAAAAGGAGCTTCTTTATACTCGAAGAAAATAAAACGGATACGAGCGTATTATATTAGCTAACGAATAGAAATTTTATGCATTATCGTAATCATTATTATTACCTATTTATTTATTATTTTTTTTGTTTCATTTCGGAAAATTACTTTTAGTCTTAATTATAGAAATGTACCTTTTTTTATTTAAAAACATTATTAATTTAATTCATTAAAAAACATTATTTTTTATTTAAAAACATGTTGAAATTTTGAACAGTAAATTTTTTACCAACAATCGCATTTTCTGTAATGTTTTATTTCGTGTCTATATTTAACATTCATTAAGGTTTTTATATAGGGAAGGCTCGATTAAAAAAATATTTGCGTCCTGAATTTAATTAACCCAAATTATTATACTGTTAGATGACATTTATTATTGATATTCTTAAGACAATGGTACGTTTCACCGGGAACTAATATAAAAGAAGAAGGTCAGAGTCCAAGTTGCGTGTATCGTAACTAAGCAATGGATCAAAACGGCTGTCGCCTATCACGAACCGTCGATTAGTTATTGAAGCCCTCCAGATATCGTAAAACTAAAAGCAGCTATAGAGTGCTTAGACTCCCCTCGCTAATTTCCGGGTGTGTCGGGTGTTCTAAAAAACACTTTGAAAATTAACATGAAAAAATCTCGAGATGTCCCCAATTACTCCCCGATCTAGGTACGAAACAACGTTACTTTAGACTTCTCGGGAGATGGAGCGAAATAAATTTTTCGTTCCCTAAGCGAATTTTTCTCGACAAAATCAAAAAAATAATTACGTAATCTAGGACTTTGAGTAGCCGAGTAAGTTTAAGCGTGTGGTGACGAAGTAATAGATCGAAACTGCGGTCGCCTATCGCGATCCGTCGATCATTTTTCGAAGCGGCTTCGAATATCGTAAAACTAAAAGCAGCTGTAAGGTGCTTAGATACCCCTCGTTATTTTCAGGGGGTTTCTGGCCTTCTAAAGAACATTTTGAAAATTAAAGCGAAAAAATCCGATCAGGGCACGAAATAACGTTACTTTCGACTACTCGGGAGATGGGGCCAAATAAATTTTTTGTTCCCTAAGCGAGATTTTGTCGAGAAAATCAAAAAATTAATTAAAGAATCTTGGACTTTGGGTAGCTGAGTAAGTTTAGGCGTGTAGTGACGAAGTAATAGATCGAAACTGAGGTCGCATATCGCGATCCGTCGATCATTTTTCGAAGCGGCTTCGGATATCTTAAAATTAAAAGCAGATGTAACGTGCTTAGATACACCTCGTTATTTTCAGGGGGTTTCTAGCCTTCCAAAGAACGCTTTGAAAATAACGTGAAAAAATCTCAAAGGTCCCCCCCTCACGCTTCGATCGGGGCACGAAATAACATTACTTTCGACTTCTCAGAGATGGGGCGAAAATAAATTTTTCGCTTCCCTAAGAACGAGGATTTTGTCGTCGACTTAATTTTAAGCTCCGATGAAATGTCACTAATATCGTGATTTTTTAATTTTTACAATTCTTTATTTTAAATGTTATGTTGATTTTTAATTTTTAAATTCTTTCAAAGGTTAAGATAATATTGTAATTTTTTTTTTTTCCTATTATAAGCCCTAAAACCAGGTTATCTAGATGAAAATTATTATATAATATTCTCACTATAATTAATTAAATATTATATATTATTACTTAAAATTCATTCCATTATCATTAATTATATTAATTATTATTATTATTATATTATTATTATTATATTATTATTATTATTATTATTATTCTTATTATTATTATTATTATTATTATTATTATATTATTATTATTATTATTATTATTATTATTATTATTATTATTATTATTATTATTATTATTTTTATATATTATTATTATTATTATTATTATTATTATTAATTTTTTATTATTTTATTATTATTATTATTTTTATTTTTTTTAATTTTTTAATATTTTTATATTAGGTGCCCATGAAAACCGGTTTCTATGAGAAATAGTTATTTATGGCTAACTAAAATAAATAAAATAAAACAAAAAATAAAAAATAAAAATAAAAAAAATGTTTAGATTTAATTTTTTTTTACAATCAGCTGCTGCTTAAAGCTCATTATACTGGGTCCAAAGATGCAATTATTCTTTTTTTAATTAGTTTTAATTTTTTTATACAAAAACTACGATAGCTAAAAGAAAACTAATAACATTCGTGGAATCAGCGTAAGAAAATTGTTCTAAAAATGAAAAAAAAATTTTTTTTTTTTTTTTTGGGATAATTTATTTTTTTTCTAAACTACAGTAGCTACAGAAAACTAAATAACATTCGTGGAATCTCGTTTAGAAAATTGTTGTCTCAAATGCAAAAATTTTTTTTATAATTTTTGGGCCTATTTTATTTTTTTTCTCGAAAACTACGATAGCTACAAGAAGACTAATAACATTCGTGGAATCAGGGTACGAAAAATTGCTTTAAAAATGAAAAAAAACAATTTTGAATTTTTTTGTTATTTTTTTTATCGAAAACTACGATAGCTACAAGAAAACTAATAACATTCGTTGAATCAGCGTAAAATATTTGTTCTAAAAAGTGGCAAAAAAATTTTTTTTTTGATTTATTTGCGGGCTTATTTTTATTTTTTTTCTCAAAACCTACGATAGCCAAGAACTAATAAGACTTCGTGAGGAATCAGCGAAGAAAATTGTTTAAAATGAGCAAAAATTTTATTGATTTTTTGGGGCGATTTTATTTTTTTCTCGAAAACCACGATAGCTACAAGAAAACTAATAACAGCTCGTGAAATCAAGTGTAGATAGTTGTTTCTGAAAATATGAAATTTGTTTTGGATTTTTTTAGTTATTTATTTTAATTTTCTCGAAAACTACGATAGTTACGGAACCTAGTGGTTATACAGCCTTAAAACAAATTTATTACGCTATTCAAAAAAGGTTATTATTTTTTTTGAAGCTAAGTTTTCGAGAAAAAAAAAATAAATAACCAAAAAACAAAAAATTTTTTCCATTTTAAGCAACCATTATGACGCTTGATTCCACGAAGTTATTAGTTTTTCTTGTAGCTATTCGTAAGGTTTTCAGTTTTTTGCAACTTAGCCTTCGACTTATATCTACTGGACTGTTCGTTCGTTTGTTGTGAACTATTATAAGTCGAAAGTCTAAGTATAAGTCCGAAAAAATAATTTCGATTAAAATTTTAAATTAAAATTATTTTCTCTGTGATTTTTTAGATTTCACACTTAGACCTTTGACTTATATCAGTTCCCGTTGAGACCTCACTATATGGGGTTGAAGTGATAGTTTATACCTTAAAAGATGTTGCGCGATCAAGTTAGATCGTTTTTCGGTTCCCTTCGAAACGTCACTATAGTTAGTGTCGCCCTACGGAATCGCAAAGAGCAGGCCTGAACGCTTTCACAATTACAGTTACCTAAGCTTAACTATCTTTCAATCCGATTATTGACGTCATATAGTGCACGCTGATTTCGGGAACTGATTATAAGGGTCGAAGAGTCTAAGTGCAAATTCCGAAAAATAATTTGGACTTAAAAAATTTTGTGTATTATTTTCTTTGAGAAATTTTAGATTTTAGCACTTAGACCTTCGACTTATACTTAGACCTTCGACTTATACTTAGACCTTCGACTTAGCACTTAGACCTTCGACTTAGCACTTAGACCTTCGACTTAGCACTTAGACCTTCGACTTAGCACTTAGACCTTCGATTTAGCACTTAGACTTCGACTTAGCACTTAGACCTTCGATTTAGCACTAGACCCTCGACTTAGCACTTAGACCTTCGACTGTATACTGCTGAGACCTATCGACTTATAACTTAAGGGACTTTCTGCTGTTCGTCTTTGTTTTAGTTGAAACTAATATAAGTCGAAAGGTCTAAGTCAAATTTCCGAATAATTTCGACTTAAAATTTTTTTTGGGAAATTATTTTCCTCTTAGACCTTCGACTTATACTTTGACCTTCGACTTATATCAGTTCCCTTCGAAACGTCACTATATCGGGTTGAAGCGATAGTTTATACCTAAAAGGTGTCGCGCGATCACGTTAGGTCGTTTTTGGGTTCCCTTCGAAACGCCACTATAATATAGTGTACCCTTACGGGAATCGCGAAAGCGGCTGAACGCTTTCAAATACCATTTTCTTAAGCTTAAACTATCGTCAATCCGATTATGACGTCATATAGTGACGCCTGATCGGGAACTGATATAAGTCGAAGTCTAAGTGCCAAATTTCGAAAAATAATTTGGACTTAAAAAATTTTGGTATTATTTCTTTGAGAAATTTGATTTTAGCACTCTAGACTTCGACTTATACTTGACCTGTCGACTTATACTTAGACCTTTGACTTAGCACTTAGACCTTCGACTTAGCACTTAGACCTTCGACTTAGCACTTAGACCTTCGACTTATACTTAGACCTTTGACTTAGCACTTAGACCTTCGACTTAGCACTTAGACCTTCGACTTACACTAGACCTTCGACGTAGACACTGAAATAGCTTCTTTGATATTTTTATTTTTAAGCACTTAGACCTTCGACTTACGCTGATTCCGATTTAGCACTTAGACTTCGACTTATACTTAGACCTTCGACTTAGTACTTTAGACCTATCGGATTATACTTAGACATGTTCGGACTCTATAATTAGACCTTCTACTGTTCGTTACGTGTTTGTTGAAACTAATATAGTCGAAAGTTGCTAAGTGCAAATCCGAAAACATAATTTTGACATTAAAATTTTTTGCGAATTATTTTTCAGTCTGTGATTTTTTTTAGATTTTCACACTTCAGACTTTGACTTTATATCAGTTCCCGTTGAGCGTCACTATGTATGGTGTTGAAGTGATAGTTCTATACCTTAAAGGATGTGCCAATCAAGTTAGATCTGTTTTTCGGTTCCCTTCGAAAAGTCACTATAGTATAGTGTCGCCTTATGGGAATCGCAAAAGGACTGAAACGATTTCAAATACACAGTTACCTTAAGATAAAACCTGTTTTCAATCCGATTAGACGTAATAGTGACGCCTGATCGAACCTGATTAAGTCTAAGGTCTAAAGTGCAAATTCGAAAAATTAATTTGACTTAAAAAATTTTGTGTATTATTTTCTTTGAGAAATTTTAGATGCTTAGCCACTTGACCTTCGACTTATACTTTGACCTTCGAACTTATAACTTAGACCTTCGACCTTAGCACTAGACTGTCGATTTACACTGTGACCTTCGATTAGCACTTAAACCTTCGCTTAGCACTTAGCTTCGACTAGCACTTAGACGCTTTCGACTTACACTTAGACCTTCGACCTTAGCACATAGACCTTCGACTTAGCACTAACCTTGACTTTAGCACTTAGACCTTCGGAACTTAGCACATTAGCCTGCTCGACTTAGTACTTAACTTCGACTAAGTAAATAAGACTTACACTTATCTATAGCACCTGTCGACTTAGCACTTAGACCTTGGACTTATCACTTAGACCATCGACTTAGCACTTAGACCTTCGACTTAGTACTTAGAACTTCGGACTTTAGTACTATGACTTCGTTATACTTAGACCTTCGACTATAACTTAGACCTTCTGACTGTTCGTTCGTTTGTTTGTTGAACTAATTAAGTCGAAAGTCTAAGTGCAAATTCCGGAAAATAATTTTGACTTGGAAAAATTTTTTGGGAAATTATTTTCTCTGTGATTTTTTAGATTTTCCCACTTAGACCTTTGACTTATATCAGTTCCCGTTTGAGACGTCACTATATGGGGTTGAAGTGATAGTTTATTTTATACCTTAAAAGGTGTTGCGCGATCAAGTTAGATCGTTTTCTCAGTTCCCTTCGAAACGTCACTATAGTATAAGTGTCGCCTTACGGGAATGCGCATAAGCGTGCTGAACGCTGATCAAATACCAGTTACCTAAGCTAAAACTGTTTTCAATCCGATTATGACGTCATATAGTACGTTTCGAAGGGAACCGATATAAGTCGAAGGTCTAAGTGCAAATTCGCGGAAAATAATTTGGACTTAAAAAATTTTGTGTAATATTTTCTTTGAGAAATTTTGATTTTGCACTTAGACCTTCGACTTATACTTAGACCTTCGACTTATACTTAGACCTTCGACTTGCACTTAGACCTTCGATTTAGCAACTTAGACTCCGACTTAGCACTCTAGACCTTCGCTTTAGCACTTTAACCTTCGACCTGGCACTTAGGACCTTCACTTTAGCACTTAGACCTTCGATTTAGCACTTAGACCTGCGACTTAGGCATTCTAGACTTAGTCGACTTAGGCACTTAACTGTCGACTTAAGCACTTAGATTCGACTTTAGTACTTAGACACCTTCGACTTAGTACTTAGACCTTCGACTTACACTTAGACCTTCTGACTGTTCGTTCGTTTGTTTGTTGAACTAATATAAGTCGAAAGTCTAAGTGCAAATTCCGAAAAATAATTTCGACTTGAAATTTTTTGGGAAATTATTTTCTCTGTGATTTTTTAGATTTTCACACTTAGACCTTTGACTTATATATCAGTTCCCGTTGAGACGTCACTATATGGGGTTGAAATGATAGTTTATACCTTAAAAGGTGTTGCGCGATCAAGTTAGATCGTTTTTCGGTTCCCTTCGAAACGTCACTATAGTATAGTGTCGCCTTACGGAATCGCCAAAGCGCTTGAACGCTTCAAATAACGCAGCTTTACCTAAAGCTTAAAACTATCTTCAATTCCGATGTATGACGCTCATATAGTGACGCCGACGTTTGGAAGGGATGATATACGTCGAAGGTCTAAGTATATGTCGGTAGATGGTCTATGTGTAAGAGAAATAAAGAATTCTCAAAGAAATGTATGGTTCACAAAAAAATTTTTAAGTCGAAATTATTTTTCGGAATTTGCACTTAGACCTTCGACTTACACCACATTCAGGCGATTTCTCGATTCCCCATGAAAGGAAATTATCACACGTTATAAGCAATAAAAAGCCATTAATTGGTTTAGGAGTGTAAGGAAAAATAACATTCAAAAAATGTATATATTTTTAATTATTAACGAATACAATAATAATTTTGTTTATAACTACAAATCATATCAAAAGAATATCAAATTTCTCTCAGCCGCAGATTATATTTTTTCAAGGTTTGACGCACTCACGCTGTATTCGTGAGTCGAATTTAATGAAAGGAGGCGTCGTGTAAGGCGGACACCTTAGCTTATCGGTGCCAATAAAATACGAAACATTTTTGCAAGATTAGCGATACGCGACGGGTTTGTAGGGGTAGGTTATTGGGGCGTTATTTCTTTAACTAATAACGGTCATTCGAGCGCAGGGAGCAACGTAAAAAACGATTCGGATGGGGAAATAGTGCGGGGGTTCGCGAAAATGGGTGGGGTCTTCAATGCGCGGGAACCAATTGCACGCGAAGTAGTTTTGCAAGCTCAGCAATATGGGTGGGATAGCGCCCACGGCTGGGAATATATATAAGCCCTCGAGACTTTGAAAATTTATTCACTTTCTCCGAATCGAGTGGAGGAATGGTAATTGTCTCTATTCGTTCGAATATCTTAGTTTTACAATATATTTTACAGGGTGTCGTCCTGTAAGGATATGCATTCCAAAAAAAATGAGGAAATTTTGCTTGCGAAAATAACCAAACATTCAGCGGAGACGAGTAGTGATGATTCTTGGTGCGGCAAAGACATTGACCATAGTTACGGATTAAAAGTTAAATTTAGAAAAATCGAAAAGGAGAAGGATGGCGGCGATAAAGCAAAAAGATTTAAATCTAGCTTCGAAGCGTCTTCTTCCTATTCCTCCAGTGTTGAAAATATGGCGAAAAACAGGAATCGTAAAGAAAAAAATAGTTTCGAGCTTATGGAAGATGTGGTCGCAACTTCGGGAAAATCGGTTAAAAGTTCTAAAAAACGGCAAAGGAAAGGTCGATCAAAAGGAAGAAAAAAAGAAAAATCCTGTCAACTCGAATCTAGCAATATTCTCGAAGAAAAAAAAGAAAAGATCATCCTCCCATTAAAGAAAAGAATTTATCTTCCACCGCCACTCCCTTTCAAGAAAAGAAATGGATATCTTCTTCATCGTCAGGGCGAATCCGGTAAGTAAAATTTAATTATATATGTTCACTTCTGTCTCATTTTATTTTGAAAAAATGGAAATTTTTATTTATTTATTTTAGGAGGAAAATTTATTTATTTTCTTCTAGCAGGTAATTGCCATCCTGAATTTAGCCGTCGAAATAAAATTGACTCCGCACCAAATCCCTGCCACTACCGAACTGCCGTTTCGAAAGAGCCATCGCCATCGCCACCACTACCGCCACCGCCATCGCCATCGCCATCACCAGCAGTAGCAGCAGCCTCAGTTTCAGAAACAATAGATGAGACGGAAATCGAAGACGTCGTAGTGGACAGACCTATCGATTGGAATGCGCAAAATTCTAAAGGCAGATGTTAGTTTTTTTTAAATAAAAGTAGAAACATAATTTATGTTCATGAAATATAAATTTCCGTTTCGAAACTTTGCTTGAAAAAACATCATTTTATATTTTTTTTAGAGCTAGAAAAAATTAAAATATTTTCATCATTTATCATATGAAAATAATGATAATAATAATATAAATAATATTTCAGACGCTGGATTGGATTTGAGAATACATCGAAAGGAATTGAGTCCATTGTGGGAAAACGAAGGATTAAAGGAGATTGAAAAAACTACAATTTTTGATAAGGATTTACATCTTTTTCCGCGAAAGCAGCCTAAAGAAAATCCCGCTCTCCCCAGTTTGTTCGACGAAGCACGCGTGCGGAAGCAACAAGAACACCAATATTATCGCTTGTCTTTGGCACAGAAAGCAAATTTAGATTACGAATCTCACTCAATTAAAAATTTAGGGAATTTAGAAGACTATAAGTTGTATAATTCGAAAACAAGTTTTATTCCAGAATATGCTAGGAAACGGCAACAACAACAACTTCACGAGGAAAAGACCTACCCCAAAGTTTTTGAATATCATCATCAGCGACCGCTACAATCGCATAATGTTGTTTCAGAATACACCCAACAGCAAAAAATAAGTCAACTGTACCTCTTTTATCAAGAAGGTGCAAGCAACCTAGGAAGACTCGAATACCTTCAGCAAAATCATTGTCAACCGCGTTTGTTTCCTTACCAGGAACCGAATTTATTACAAGTTACCCAATATACTCAGCAGCAGCAGCAGCAGCAGCAGCAGCAGCAGCAGCAGCAGCAGCAGCAGCAGCAGCAGCAGCAGCAGCAGCAGCAGCAGCAGCAGCAGCAGCAGCAGCAGCAGCAGCAACCTTTACCGATTCTCTTTTTTCACGAAGGTGAAAAGACCGCAGCTGCTGTTACCCAATACATCTCCCAGCAGCAGCAGCAACAGCAGCAGCATCAGCAGCAGCAGCAGCAGCAGCAACAGCCTTTACCGATTCTCTTTTTTCACGAGGGTGAAAAGACCGCAGCTGCTGTTACCCAATACATCTCCCAGCAGCAGCAGCAACAGCAGCAGCAGCACCAGCAGCAGCACCAGCAGCAGCAGCAGCAGCAGCAGCAGCAACTGGCACGATTTTTGGGGCAGAAAACAGCAGCAGGCTGGCACTATTTTTGGTTCTGAATAGTACCGTGGTCGCACCGCGCAGCAGCAGCAGCCAGCATCTGCACCTTCTTGACCTAGTCTCTTTTTTCACGAGGGTGAAAAGACCGCAGCTGCTGTTAGCGAATACATCTCCCAGCAGCAGCAGCAGCAGCAGCAGCAGCAGCAGCAGCAGCAGCAGCAGCAGCAGCAGCAGCAGCAGCAGCAGCAGCAGCAACCTTTACCTAGTCTCTTTTTTCACGAGGGTGAAAAGACCGCAGCTGCTGTTAGCGAATACATCTCCCAGCAGCAGCAGCAGCAGCAGCAGCAGCAGCAGCAGCAGCAGCAGCAGCAACAACAACAACCGCCAGAGAGTCACCTTTTTCACGATGAAGAATACGCCCAGCAGCATCAGCATCAGCAGCAGCAGCAACAACAGCAACCGCCAGAGAGTCACCTTTTTCACGATCGAGAATGCGCCCAGCAGCAGCAGCAGCAGCAGCAGCAGCAGCAACAACAACAACCGCCAGAGAGGCACCTTTTTCACAATGAAGAATACGCCCAGCAGCATCAGCATCAGCAGCAGCAGCAACAACAGCAACCGCCAGAGAGTCACCTTTTTCACGATCGAGAATGCGCCCAGCAGCAGCAGCAGCAGCAGCAGCAGCAGCAGCAGCAGCAGCAGCAGCAGCAGCAGCAGCAGCAGCAGACGCGGCAATTACTTCGAGAAAGACCAAACGTTGAAGGCCCGCGAGGAAATTCGTCGACTCCTAAAAATATTAAAAATAGCTTTAACGTGGACTCTCTTATACTCGATTCGAGACGAAATCCGTCATCCACAGCCTCCATCGAAACTGGACGAACGAACGAATCGAACGATGGTCGTCGACTTTCTACGGATTACGAATCGGGCGGTTGTCAGTCACCCGAAGAAACTAATTTTGCAACATCTCCGCCGTCGAGAGAAAAAGGAGACTTTGAACGGGAAACAAACAGCTCTGACCACCCCCCTTCCGCGTCGTTAATGAACCCAGATTATGAAAATATGGTTAGTGGAATTCGGAATATCAAAGATTTATTTCACATTCCGAAAATCGTTTCTCCTCTCCCGCCTTCCCATCCCGCATCCTTTTCCTCCATCGGAAATTTGGTGAAGGAAACCGTAATGTGTCAGAACACCGAAGTGACGATACAATATCCATCGTCATACGCTGCCGCTACTGTCGCCGCCGCCGCCTCCGTTGTCAGTGGTAACAACGACAGCAATAACGCTTCGCGAGCGAATTCCTCGGTATCTAAAATCGTCGACGATATGGAAAATAATATCGTCAGCGAAGAGACGCTCAAGCAAGTGAAAAGGGTCATGGGCGAAATGTTTAACAACGTCAACAGGAGAAAAAAAAATCAGATTAAAATCCCTTTCATGAACTTTCGCCTGTCCTTCAGGATCAAAAAATATTTCGCCGAACGGCTCTGCGTCACCGATTGCGGAGAAGATGAGCTCGCCTCCGATCTTTCAGATTTTCTCGTAGAGATCGCCTTCTGCAGATTCGCGAAGGCCCCGAGTTATCGTCGAATATTAAAAATGAGATCGGGGATAACTCCGACTTGGTACAGGCTAGTCATCGATGCGTTGGGACGGTACGTTCGCCTCGACTCCAAAAAGAGCAAATTGGTCTTCGACCCCTCTTTTATTCCGAGCAGCCCGAGAGATAAACGCTTCACCGCTACTTTTTTGGGAGACCGGAATATGTTCGCATCGTTTAGCCGAAAGAAGGAGTCCGACCCTGGAGAGTCTAAATATAAGATTTTTGTCGGCGTTTACCTAAATTACCTTTACGAGAGGTTTTCCTCGAAATCCAATAAAGAAATTCAAACGTACTTAGACGATGAAATTTATAGAATATTCAACTCTTATTTAGGATAAGTGAAATAGTAAAGCTTCTTCGCCTTTAGTCTTTTACAAATATATATATATATATATATAATATAATAAATATATAATATATATATATATATATATATATATATATAATATTAAGATATTATATATAATATATATATAATATATATATATATATATATATATATATATATTATATATATTTTGTTAAATAAATATATAAAAGCTGAGAATTATTATTTTCATCATCCCTGATTGCGAAATATACCTAAAAAATAAAATTAATAAAATTTTTTCATGTTCAATTTTTACGAGACGTAAAACAGTAGCGTTTCACCGGGAACTGATATAAGTCGAAGGTCGTATAAGTCGAAGGTCTTTGTGTAAATTCCAAAAAAAAAATAATTTCGACTTGAAAAAATATTTTGTGAATTATTTTCTTTGGGAACTTTTGTATTTTAACACTTAGACCTTCGGCCAATATCAGTTTCCTTGAAACGTCATTATAACCGGCCCAACGATCGTTTACACCCTAAAAAGCCTAGCGCGAGCACGTTAGGTCCAAGCTTAAACTGTCGACAAACCGATAATGACGTCATATAGTGACGCCTCGGCGGGAACTATAAGTCGAAGGTTAATTTATTTTTTAATTTATTCATCTCTTGAAAATACTTTTAATGAGGAAAACTTGATTTAGGGACTCTGAAATAAAAATTATTAATTCTCTTAAAAAAATAATTACCATTAACTTATTTTTTTTTTGAAAAAACAAAATCTTTTTTTTCAGTTCGTAGAAGCATCAGCTTTTATTGACAAATTTAATGTTTTCTTTATTCGGAATCTCGTAATATAAACCGACCTGTAACGATAAAAGCTACCATCCTCTCATCTCGTCGCTGACAGACTACGAATTCCTCCCTCCTCTAAGGAGCGATAATATTTCTCAGATTTGAAAGCCGCGCTACGATGAAACCGGCCGTCTCTGGATATAGGGGTTCTGGCTGCGGCAGAATATGGGTCCGCTCAGATATCATGGTCGATGCGAAGAGAAGAAGAATCGACGATGTCGGTGGTGGTGATTGCGATAAGAATAATCGACCCATTCCGACGCTGGCGAATAATGATAATACGTTTTCAACCGAACACCGCTCCTCAGAGGGAAAGGTCGATAAAGGTAGCTCTGTGGTAAAAACGAACGTTTCAGAATTTCCAGTTTCTTATTCAAGAGCGATGAGGTCCCGTCCCTCTTTGGGTCTTATTATCGGGCCCAAGAGCGGAGGTAAGGATGATGATGGCGAACACGATCACAACCGAATTTTACCTCGCCCGTTAGGCGTGAAATGGTCTGATGAACAGCGCATGGTTATAGCTAACATGAGTAAATTGCTCGATTTAGAACTTCAGAAATTTAATGGCTCTTTGTGCCACGATACCGCGAAGGAAGGATACGTATTCCCAGACAGTTCTCAATATAGAGAACAAATGTTCAAGTAAGCAAAAACAACCTAATCAATCATTTATAATCTCTACTCAGCAAACTTGGACAACGCCAGATTGTCCTGACAGGCAAAGGAACAACCCAACAATTCTATCTCATGCCGATAGCTTTAAAAATGTCCATTGATCATCCACAGTTTAAGCCGAAACAAATGCGCATTTAAACAAACACCAATATCCAACCCCACGTGTCAACGTACGCTTCACGATAACTCTCTATCAACATTGCGAACCGAACATGCAACCAGGACTAAACTGACCAAACACTTAAAACCACACCCCAATTGTAACACTTCGCCGCCAAGAGAGAGAGAACGATGAGTACGGTGGTTTGCTGAAAATTAACACGCGACTCCTCTTCGAAACTAGACCTAAATTAATTTTTTTATTTCAAGATATTAACAATAATTATTTTTATCAGGTCAAAAGTTTTATTTCTCCTTACACGAGAAAGGAAATAAATATATTTTTCATGTCAACTAAAAGGCTAGTAATAAATGTATCAAGATAACGTTTTTATTCGCATTCTTAGTAAATATACACATTTTTTATTTCTTTAACCCCTTCGATATTTTATCATATTGTTAGTTTTTTTTGACACAAAAGAATACATATTTTGTTTTATATATAATTATTAATAAATATACTAAAAATTGACTGTTTTTTTTCGGAATTAAAACTACGCCAGATTAGAAATATTCGTCGCACCCTTGGAGTTGTTTGTAAACGAACGAGATTTTTCCTCTCGCCGAAGAAGGTAAACGATGGCGTAGAAAAAAATGGGAGGTTTAAAATCAGGGTATTATTGTAGAAGATAATCCGAGAAATAAAAATATGTTAACATTAATCCCCTTCGAACTGCATTTCAAAGGATTTTTCCCCTTTCTGTCGATAAAATGAATTAAAATAAAAAAATTATTCCAAAATATCTGCTAGCTTTCTTCAGTTTTCATAAATAAAAAGAATTATTAATCGCGTTACTCGGTTAAAAGAAATTTAATTAATTTTTTTTACGCTTTTTATCGTGCAAATCATAAAATAAAAATTATGTTTAACGTTAACACCTTTAAATATAATCCGGTCGCGAACCAATTTCAGCTCAGATTTTGCGTAATCCAGAGGCGAAAAGATGGCATTCATGCCGCTCGTTTTGGCTCTCGCTTTTTATCTATCGCGAGCTACTGAGTCTAACCGAAATTGGGATAGCGATATTCTCGCAAAAGATGTATACTGCGTCGTTTTACGACATTTGAACGATTACTTTTTCTTCAATCATACGCAAAACTCAACCTTATATTTTTCGAAATCGAGATACTGCCAAGATTCAGATGTCCATTTTATTGCACTACGCTCAGTCAAAGTAGAAGAAACATGCGAGAGCAACGAATTTTTTACATAAACCCGCAAAAGAATAATTTTTCGGAGGGATGCTCAACTCCTAACCAAAGAGAACTTTTTTGCTGAATATCCTTTTATGTATAAAACTATCGTTATTTTAAAGTACGGTCTTGAAAGAAACTCTCATTCCCAAAACGTGGTTTTTCAATATATTTCTAATAGGACAAATGGAGACGCATCTTCGTCGTTAATTTTTAAAAACAATAATGAAGTTCTCAACGGATCGACTGACTCGGAAGAGGATGAAATCGTGATTCCTTACGATTTAGAAACGAAAAATTATTGCGGATTATACATATATGGGATGTGTGACCATATTTTCTGTTACAAAAATTCAACAATAGCAACTGAAGGAGAGGAAGAACGAGGACGAGATGAAGGTGAAACCTCATTTCGAGATTACATTATTATAACATTTTTGGGCTTCCTCGGGGTCCTTTCGTTAGTTTTGTTAATATTCTCTTTTACGTGGCCACAGTTGGCGAGAAGAGGTACCTACAAACTTACTCAATACGCCCAACATATCATTTCTCGAAATAGCCAAATCGATTAGTCAAAAAATATTCCTTAATTTTAAATTTTTTATATATACATAATAATAAGATAATAATATATTTGGAGTTTAGTTTATCAGAACTTCTTTGTATTTTAATTTTCAAAATATATAAATATAAATATAAATAAATAAATAAATAAATAAATAAATAAATAAATAAATAAATAAATAAATAAATAAATAAATATCCAAAATATATAATATTTTAACTTTTTATTATCCATTTTTTGAAGTTTTGTTCGATAAGCTTCGAACATTGTGTTTTTTGTATATAATTTTTTATTGCTTTTTCTATCTAAAATTTACGAAAGAAAACACTTCGTAGATAAATAACGTTGTATATAAAGAAACATCGATAGAAACATTGAGAAGCGAGCACCGAAACAGAGAAAAAATAGACAGTCGAACTCTATCGCTTACAGCAAATTTCGATGAAAGAGAGAGAAAAACAATAATGAAGCTGCTTCTGGAAGTGAACTGCCAACTGGATTGCCCGGCAACCGTTCCTTCCATATCGGTGGGAAAAAAATGTTTTTAAAGGAAATATTTAAACAGATAGATATATAGAAAGAACGTTTAATAAGCACATTTTAAAAAATTTCTTTCTCGCAAAATTAAAAATATTTCGTTTCATTTTTTGATGATTAAACGGGTTTTTCCAAAAAATAATATTTTTTCTAAACGTCTGCAAGTGCCACGTCATATGGCACTCTGGAATTTGCTGACATAAGCGTTTAAAAAGTATAAAAGAGGGAGAGAGACATCGGTGCCATCAGTTACCGACAGTGCCAAGTCGATGGGATACCCTCTCGAGTTCTCGACCGTGATGTTTGTGGTTTTTCCTCTCGCGCTTTCGCTTCATACAGAGCACAATTCTCTTACTCTCAATTGGCCTACTCACACTCTCTATCTAGACTGAGCCATCTCTGGCTTCACTAGATCCGATTATTCCCAAGTTCAAAATATCACGCAATAGTGGATTTATAACTCATAGGTTATACGTGTATGACGACACTTGACACTCTATAAACTGCACCTTCTGCGATAACTGCGCTCAAGTTTCTAAACTTACCCATCTTGCGTGCCATATCTTCCACCTTTTATTCAATTCTTTCATATTAACCCACTTCCTTAATACTCTCAGAGTGAATAGACCATAGTGGTAGATCTATATAAAATATACATCTTCAAATTGTATTATCATACATGCATATCTTCGCATAATAAATATATAATATTATAATCCAATTACTATCATTGTTCTCCTACATATTATGTACTCTCCTCTAAATGACACGACTTCACTATCAGATACATTATAGCCTCTTACTTATTAGATAATTAATCACATATTGTGACAGATATTTTGAGTTACCTCTATACACCACACTCCGCATCGAATTATCTCTGATTACTCAACTTTGGAACCGTTACACAACTTAAGAGAAATGGTTTCTCAAAAAGTTATTAAAGAATCTATGTATTGAGGTAATTAGTCATTTTTCTCCTAGTGACTCTCTCACGACAACTGTTGCCAGCATTCAATCTCCGAATATTTTTTTTATCAACAACCTCTATTATAGTGTTAAATTATGTAATTCTTACTTTTTGCGATCCCTCATTTAAGTATCCACTCTTTATTTACAAACATTAGCCCTCGACGAATTTATCTCTCCGAAAGAGAGTGACAGGCCAGCACGCGCAACGTTAATCATTTTGTTTGCAGCACGGTTCATCTCCTATGTATTTATTTATACTCTCACCAATTCTTACTCTATTTATATATGAGTAACATATTTTATCTATTTTTTATTTTAGAAACGTCTAACGAGAACTCTCATTTTCACTAATTTTCGTTCATATTTCACAATAATTACGCTTTATGATTCCATATACAGACGAAGTTATATATACTAATCCAATACACTCTACTGTCTATCGTTGAGCATAAAGCGACCGTGCTGAAATAGAGCCTTCTATATTAATCCTCTAATCATTACAGGTCCTAGTGTATGCCGACCTCCAAGTTAAAATACCTTATTAAATACGTATAAGCTAAATGTTTATGATGATGTTCTTCTCCCTCATTTTGTCATTCCATATCAATATTTGTTACATAGTGTGTTGTCAGAAAGATAGTTTGATTTCACATATTACTTATTCATAGACTCATAAAAAACAACTACCTTAAATATTGTTATACATTGTTTCTGTCTCTTTTCCTTGATTAATTCGTCCTTTCATGCCCACTACGAACTCCTACATTGTCTCTCTTCTCGAGACCACAATTCCGAAAATATTTCCAAGGCAAGTACTAGGTAGCTCGAGACTGTCAACCTATAAACATTGACCATAACAAGATTTGAAAAGCTCAAGCTTCCCTCACTGATATGGATTCACAGTCCTCTTGTTTTATCTATATTCGTCCCTACGTTACTTCAATCATATTTCATCTAGAAACGTGTAATAATCTCCTTCAACTTATCTTTACTGTTCCTCTTCCTCTTTCCTAAAGTACCCCTCTGAGTCTTGATTCTCGTGTATTTACCATTCCATAAAGACGGCCTCTTACTGTGACGTGTACACTCAAAGAAACATATCCACAAACCGCCCTCAACGGAAATAGCACATAATTTTCACCTCCACATTCTGTACAGCCCGTCGATCGATTGTCACTGAGGATACACCATATCAAACACCAGAGTGAATTTTTTACATCCGATTAAACTTTATTATCTCTGAGAGGCTAGAACTTTCTGTCTTTTCATCTCGGTGAAGCGATTCCGTTACCCAACATACTGTAGCGACCTATCACCTCCAGTCCGTTCTACATCACAACCATCCAACCTACACCGTGCCTCTCATAAAGAAATAACCCATTGTCTCTCGCATGGTAGCGCGCCAGGTGCGCAGATTAAATCAGCATATCTCTTACACATTTCTCAACCTCGCGATTCTCGACATTCTACATTAGCAAGCTTTCGCTCACATATGCCCGCATATGTGTCCAGAGAGTTGCTCAGATTCTCTCACGGGACGTTGTTTCTCCCCTGCATCTGATTGACCCACGCTCACTAGTATATTATGTTCATCACGTATCGCAGGCACCTAATCCACTACTTTCCACATTACTTTCTAACGCCATCCGCGAGACGATTGCGCTTTCCTCTGAATCTTGAGCACTGGTGTGTTGCACTGCTCTCTCTCCGAAAGATCATAGCTTCCCGTGACTTCTCCTCTCGTCACAGTCCCTCATACCTTTATATTGACTCTCGTCCTGTCTCAATCTCGCTCTTCTCTCTACAAATATTCATATTTGTACACTATAGGTGCCTGCTGTGACGATAGCCCCTCATGATTCTAGTCGAATTGCTATTTTTAAGCCGCCCTTCCCTTGAGTATTTGTAAGCTCCAAACCTCTTATCTTTCTGGTAACCCGTCTCAGTATGACGCATTTTGTGTACATTTTAACCACGCTTCTTTTTTATCCTTTTTAGACCGCCGTTTTGTTTACTAATCCACCTAACTCTCTTCAGTTCCACACAACACAACTTAACCATATGTGATAGTAACTTACTATTTAACCTATACCTCCACCTATTTCGACGCTAATTCGCACACATACTGAAGTCTGTAAGATTGAGTGGCTTTGCGAACTTCTTTAGGAATCTTAAGAGCAAGTAGCGCTTCCTCATTGTCAGTATTGAACGACTTCCAATGATTTGTGTCGTGCAGTATGTACAAATTGCTTCCATTTCAAACATGGGTTCGTGACTTGTGGAGCTATGACATAAGCGGCCTATGATTCTTAAAGAGCATAAATTAAATTCGAGAGGCTTCCACGATTGGATCTCTGAAAATATCAAACAATCGCAACCCTTGTTTCTCCCAGCATATCCTTCACGCCACTCCTACTATTAACCATCTCTCCATCAGACGACCGTTTACTGCGTCCACTTACTTGTCGCACCGTCTTCACTTCTTTACATGTGCCGCATTCCCAATAACCTTCGACCCTTCATTCAACAACTTTATAGATATCGACTCTCAGCTCACTTATAACATACACACCCTATATACATAGTCGCTCCTCGCCTAAAAAATGGCTTCCCGCTAACCCACCGAACATGGCAAGTGTTTTCATACCAGTACACATGGCACCTCCAACGATCCATACACCTTCTGTTCAAACGAGAAACAAAATAAAAGATATACGACGATACACAATCACCTTCTGGCGAAGCATAATCAAGAAGAACGGATAGTGAACCAATCTTCCATACCTCGACCATAATCTCACAAATACTTTGAAGGAAAACAAACTTGATTCAAGCGAAGATAAAAAGAGCGTAGGTTCTCCATTCATCGAAATATAACTTTGGATGAATCTCTATCTCGTTGTTGTAACAACACATACAACGTTATCTTCGAATTAGAAGCTATACGATAGCTCATACATACGCTTCTCTCCTCTCATCACTGTACCGATTACCCACTTAGTAGTGAACCTAATCCACATCACGTCCATAAGTTATGGAAATTTATAGCGTCACATACGCCAAAGGTCCACCCATGCGTGGAAACTATTAACATCTCTTCTGGCCAATTGGTGTAGATTCGAACCCTCATGAGGCGCAGTACTAATTTTAAAATAGAGATCAGCTCCAGAGACCACATCAACAACAGTGGTAAGGCTCTAATTTATCTTTCTACCCCTACAGATACACAAACACATTCAACGAATTAATACAGCCGCATGGCAGAGAGAGGTGCCCACTCGCTTCTTTCCCTATAACATTCTACCATACCTTTTCAGATGGACCATAGTCAGAACAAAAGGGCCACACACAATCGCTATCCGATACATAGTGAACAGCCCATTTCTCCATAACTTGAATTTTACGTGACAGAAAGCCCTATATTCTGAGAAGAGAAATCCTTGCCTCAGCTTATTCGCTCTCATCAATTCAAAAAAGACATTCCACTCGCTCCGCTGTGACACAAGTTTCGAGTCGAATACACTAGGTATTCATTAGGCAGCCTGCATTTCTCTGCACCCTCCGAAATGTATTTGCTTTTTGAATACCAAAATAAGCTAACACTCTATTTTCACCATCCATCGGCACAATGTCAGCTGCAATCCTTGTAGCGCAATACCAGTGCACCAACATCACAGATATTCATTGCTTATACGCGCCGCTCTCTGAGTCAACACATCATTACTAATTAGCCTTAATGCTCGCAGTCTAAGTCAGCAATAGCATCAAAGTGCATGTAGCCTGACTCGTATTCTAATTTCGCTCAACATTTATTCCTCTGACAGCTTCGCAGAGCTCGAAGCGCTAATGCTCGGACTCTATCAGGCTACTTTACGTGCTCGGAGACTCTGATACGCCACACCTACTAACAGGGATAGAAGATCACCGCGCGCGATTTCTCCGGTCATTGGAAACCGACCCACGTATCATCGTGAAAATAATAATGATGGATGTTGGCGAACTGAATATATAGAAAATTCAAACAACGCTAAATGTTGGCAGAAGGAGGGTGGCGGCGGTGGAGCCAGAAGAATATCCGACGGCCACCTGGAAGAATATTGGGGTTATAGCACGTCGAAGAGTGCCGGTGCTGAATCGATTTTACACCAAGATTCCCGTCAAAGAAGTTCGCCTCATGGCGGTGCGAAGTTACACGAGGTCGCAGACCCGCATCTAAGAGAATCGCACGAAACTATTTCAAAACTGTAGGAATTGTTTGTTAATTTTTTTATTGTGTATGTAAATATTTGAATAATTTACGAATTTATATTTATTTTAATGCCGATTTTAATTTGTAAATTATATACGCATCCAAATACAAATTTGACTTTTATTTCGATTCATATTTTGTAACAATTTTTTAATAAATTTCCAGATACTCGATTCGCATTTTATTAGACCATTACTACTTTTTTTAACTCAAACACCATTGATTCCCGTCAGGTATGAGTGTTTAGATGTATCAAGATATAAATCTTATATATAGATTTGTTGTTTTTTTTGGTCATTATTTTATATTCTATTGGATAAAAAAATGAAATAATAAAATCAATAATTTGTATTAATAAATCAATAACTTATTATTAATCGGTATTAATTTCTAACTCTGCACTTTCAATAAAAATATAATTTGAGATGTTTTATAGTTAATAATTGTAAAATCCTCAACAGATGAAAAATATTACCTTCGCTTTGATGGATAGGTGTATAAATAATAATAATAGAATTATTTAAGTATTCCACGTTCCGTTATCGGTATTATATTTGACTATCACCTCAGGAAGTGTCTTTTAATAGTACGACTCGTATACCTTTAAGGGGACTCGTTGCCGCGCAGTCAACTAGGATGAAAACGATACGAGAATTCATGACTTGTGTCTCGCTTGTTCGTGCTCGCAACCTAGTTTCTTAATTCAAACGTGACTCCGTTGTTTTATTTCTTTCTTTTCAGTAAGGCGTATTATCATAATTCATCCTTAATAATTGAGAAAGCTCTTTCTTGCGGCGCGCGATCACTCCAACGCTCGTATATATTGATACCGTTGATACCTCTATCGGGTTTTCTGGATTAATTATTCTATCACTATTTACTTAATTATCCGTTTGACAACGTCCTCGGTAATTTTATAAGGTATTATATTCATTTCTTTATTATCATTGTACCGATATAATTATTATATATAATTTGAACACCGTAATAAAGATAAAATTCTATTGACATTAATAACTATCTTAAAATATTTCTCATCGTACTTCTTATATTTACTATTATTATTCTCATGAGAATTTGTAATTCTTAAGGTCTAGAAGATGTCTCGTCGCTGATTGCTTCATTATCGGTATATGCCGAGGCGTGATTATATATATAGGTGATTGGGGCTAGGTTGACCCTACACTACCATAGAGACGGTACGCCTAATTCTATTGGTGACTAGCCATCAGTATATATAGGGTATATAAATAACTCAGGCGGCTTCGTAGCGAACCTTTCCATTCACTAATCGTGTAGTGATTTTTTTCGGTTCGTTCATTTATTATCATATTCAATACTGTATCGATACGGGTCTGATCGCGATGAGCGATAGATTGTGAGATAAATAGCTTATCGCACAATTTCCTTTCACATTCCGTTATGCCTCAGCCTTATACGCATTCGTCTGTGAAAATATCGAAACTTCAATCGTTTTTGAAAACAACACTAGGGATACCTTATCAAAGTGAAGAGAGAAAAGTATAAGGTGAGGATATATAAGCATAAAATAATCAATATTCGACTGCTCTCTCTCCAGAATACACCGCAAATATCAGTTTAATTTGTTATAAAGGTTATCCTCATGCTCGTTATGATGTATAATTTTTATCATAGCGACATTGTTTTCTACAATAGTCGCTCAAAATATTATTTTTATTTTTGACATTTTCGATATTAGGTATTATATATTATATAGTATATATTATATATATAGGTACTTATATAATTTTAATTATAGCTCTCAAAAAGGTTGCTATTAGATTACATAATCGATTTTGACTATTAGATAGTTTGTATATCTATATCACTTCATATGTAGATCAGGATTATATATTAATATATATAATATATATATTAACATACATTATCATATCTGAGAATATTATAGGAATTCACGAACTCTTCTGCTACCCATTCAGCTCGTTTCTTACATCAATGTGCAATTAGCAAAAAGTTTTATGGACACACCTTATATTTGGCAATCGATATTGTTATTAGCAGAAAGCTACTTTATTGTTAATATATATTATCTATTAAAGGTAGGATATCGTATTGCTCGTCGTATGGTAGTATCGATCTCTAAAACTTATTTGAGTGCGATCACTATAGGTAGTATATCTTAAATTATAATGCTTTTTAATTATATTTTTAGCGTTTTATTACATCTTATACTAGTCCTTGAAATATAAAACTTCTTTCGAATGGTCTGGTTATTTTCAACATGCAACAAATATTTTATTCACAATATACAGGGGGATATGGGGGGTATTCAATTTTGATATGTCATAAATGAAAAATCACGATAACCTTTTTATTATTCATGCGATCAGCACGAAACTTTCGGAGTAAGTATAGTTGGGGAAGATACATAATTTTTGTTTAAATAAATTTTTTGTATGGAGAACGGATTTGCCTCTGTGCATGGGAAAATTTCTAAATTTTCAAAAGTTTCCCCATATGCAGCGGCAAACCCCTTGAGTTTACAAAACATTTATCTAAACAAAAAATGTAAATCTTGCCTAGTATTATATGATCTGAAAGTTTCGTATTGATTGAACAAAAAATAAAAAAATTATCATAAATATTTTTAGTAGCAAAAAAAAATTTTTTTTTAAATAAATAGAACAGGTGGCGTGTAACTTTTTTAATATTTACTCGATTGCAATGAAATTTTCACAGCTTGTGTACCTCTACAAGATATACATATTCTATTTAGATTAATATTTGGTATGCCCAACAGTTTTGCCGCTGATCACGAGAAAACTTTTGAAAACTTCGAAAAGTTTCCCATGAGCAGTGACAAATCTGTTGAGCATACAAAAATTTTCTCTAAACAAAAAATGTCTACCTTCCCCAATTATATACGCTCTGCAAATTTCAAACTGATCGTGTAAATAATAATTAAGTTTTCATGGTTTTTTATTTTTGAGTTGCCGAAATTTTTTTTTTAATGATTGGTATCATGCAACATTTTTATTATTCATCTGATAAAAATGAAGTTTTTATGGCATTTATAACTCGACGATATTCACATCTTTTATTTAGATAAATTTTCTGTACGCCCAATGGTTTTTCTGCTACTTGCGGGAAAACTTTTTAAAATTTATTAGTTTTCCCATGAACAGCGGCAAAAGCGTTTAAGGATAATACAAAAAAATTTACTTAAACACATATGTGATAATCTTTCTAATTATACATTTGCCGAAAGTTTCGTATAATCAGATATATAGATAATTAATAGTTTTACGATTTTTTTTTTTATTTGCAAAAAAAAAGAAAAAAAAGGAAAAATTCAAATGATTGAAAGCATATAACTTTAGTTAATTTTCATGTGATTTGAGTTCATAACTTACAACTTAGCAAAAAATTGGCGAGATAGCCAATTTTTTTCATTTATAATAAATTTGATGGCATTACCTTAGGGTTAGGACTGATCACGGATTCAACTGAATTTACCATTTACTAAAAAAAAACATTTTTTACATTGAAACGCTCCGCCTATTCAGGGATCGGATTTATAACAAAAAAATTCAACGCACTTTTATAACTTTATCTTATTTGATTTCAATTTTATACATTGAATCTACATTTGATGTAATGATTCATGCAAATATTATAAAACTTTGGAAATATAATTTCAATGATAACTTTAAAATTTTATGGAGAAAAAAAAGTTGAGATTATAAAATAAAAATCATAAATAAAAAAAAATTCTCTATATATTGCCCTCACTATTTGTAAGTTATTTTCATATAAAATATAATGCGTTATGGCAATGTATTTCCAGTAGAAATCCCGCTTGAAAAAAAATCTATTTGTAGTTCCGTCAATCTCTTGACTGCAAAAATTGCTGATAAAAATGCTGATTCATGTTATTTGGGAAGAAATTATCAAGAAATTTCTAAACGCCTTTAATGCATATGTTATTTATAAAACAAATATTGATACAGAAATCTTTCCTCTTTTCGAATGGTGTATTAAATTTATCCCAAAAAAATAATATATATTAGTGTATGCATACGCGCTAACGTCCCACTTAAATGACGTAATCGATTGATTGCTCTTCTTTCGCTGCTTGACACTTATCGATTTTTTACTTTCTTCTCGTTGTCACGAATAAGTTCGCTGGCATCGCAGAACCGATTTATAACAGAAAGAGGGAGGGAGAAAGGCCCGACCAAAAGCATCGACCCACCTCTTTTTTTAAGGTCGCGACTAATTATTAATATATTATATAATTATAATATATATATATATATATTAATATATATATTATATAAATATATTATATATCTCTGTATCGTTACCGAAGTGGTGAAGAAAGGAGAACGGAAAGATTATCAAAATGCGAAGATGTTAACTGTTTCTTATAATCGCTAGGCGCATTCCTAGACCATCCTAAGAGAAACACAATTAACACCTTTTCGTGAACTAATTATTAGGTCACAGGAAGAGAGAGAGAGAATTATTTCTTCCCATCCATCGTCTATATCGATATCGAACTGTCGAAATGCTTTCTTCATTTGTATCTTCTATTTTTTAATAATATTCATCCTAAGAAAAAACGCTAGATATTTTTTCAAAATATGTAGGTTTTTGTCCACAGGAAGAAAAAAAAGAAAAGCATCTTCCGGGAAGACAAAAAAATTGGTTTTATTCGATTAATTATTTTTAATTCTGAATAAAATTTTAACCTTCGATTTAATTATTTGTTTTTCCTCTTTTCCTTTCGAGATTTTAAAAGCTCTATAAATATAAGGTAATAGCAGTCTTGCATCGAAGGATCTTCTTTTCGGATTTATCGAAACGGAGGAAGAAGTTTTCGTATATTTTATTTCATGTTTTAAGCGCATGTTCTTTTTCTCAACCGTTATAATAAAGATTCGAGAAATATATTTATTATTATCCTTTTTTACGCTCGGTTTCGAGTGCAAAACGCGCGAGCGAAAAAACAATTGGGTTTATCGATAAAGATCAAATTCATCTTCAGTTTTCCGGTAAGCTTGGAAGTTATACCGAACCTAATTAAACGAACGGTTGTTGCCCAGCAATCGAGTTGGCAGTTTATTTCGAGGAGCGGTTGGTCTCATTTCTTTCTCCTAAATTTTTTTTTTAAAACACTGCTGGTTGGCGAATGGACTCGAGATCCATCTAGAGCAATTGATAAATAAATAAATTCTGAATTTTTTTAAAAAACAATTTTGTTTAGATTTTTTTTCACCTAAACTATCGTCTGACATTAGTTCCCGATTAAGGCGTAGTGCAGCTGCTTGTACGATATAGAAGTATGAGAAACAAAGGCATATCTAGTATAGCGATAATATATAAAAAATTTTAATGCTTAAACATCTTTAATTTAATACTTTATTTTTTTTTAATATTTTCTTTTATTTTTAGTTAAGTCATTTTTTTCAACGAATTTTTAAAATTCACAAGGTAAACGTTCCCTATTAAGTGCGATTTTAATGTGCGTTCTGGCAACATAATTGATCTTCTTGTCCCTTACTTACAAAGAATTTTAGATCGGAAATTTCCTGGAAGTGAAAGATGCCATAATTAAGACGAGCTATATAATTTTAAAACCGTAATGACCAACAAGTATGAAATTTAAAGTATGTTGTAGAACTTAGACCTTCGACTTAGCACTTAGACCTTCGACTTAGCACTTAGACTTCGACTATACTTTAAAGACCTTCGGACTTATACTTTAGACACTTGACTAGCACTTAGACCGTTCGACTTATACCAATAGACTTCGAACTAGCACTTACCATCGACTTAGATTTAAACCTTCGACTATATACTTATAGACCTTCGACTTTTCGCAGAAAAAAAAAAATAACCAAAAAAATAAAAAAATTTTTTTTTTCCATTTTTTAGAACAATATCTTACGCTGATTCCACGAACGTTATTAGTTTTCTTGTAGCTAGCTATCGTAGTTTTTGAGTTTTTTGCACTTAGACCTTCGAACTTATGATCTCTGGACTGTTCCGTTAAGACGATTGTTTGTTGCAAACTAATATATAAGTCGACAATCTAAGTGCAAAATTTCACGAAAAATAATTTCGATCATTAAATATTTATTGTGGAAAATTTATTTTATCTCTCTCTGTTGATAATTTCTTTAGTTTTCACACTTTAGACCATA
>JABUQX010034511.1:125000-147500 GCA_015478945.1 Trachelipus rathkii | reverse complement strand
GATCTCTCAATCTAGATCCTCACCCCCGGCGACCGAGCAACTCCCCACCTTAGACACGCCGCTTCGAGCAGTAGTTAGATATTCTTCTCGACTTCGATATCCTGACGAAATAAACATTCAGCAGTCTGTCAGAAAGACTTCGTCTCTCCTACTACCTTTTTTCCTACAGAAATCTCTGCTCTTTTAGACGCAGAATCTCTCTTCCCTTTAACTCTCATAATATATTTTCCACTTCCTTCCCCTAGAAAAGGGATAGATATAAGCTTACCTATAAAATAAACACTAATAAGCTACTTTGCTTCTCACAGATCTATTAGCGGCACAGAGCGTCAAAAACCTCGTTCAAATACAATTTTATAAAAAAACTATGCATGTTCCCCTTAATATGTAAATAACGAAATTAATTCCACGCGATTAATATAATTCCATTTCTGGATCAATCTTTAAACCGGTTTATGTTACTAATTTAGTATCAATAATTAATGGCATTATTATTTTGCACGTTCTAATGTTTAGATCACGATTCCAAACTGTTCTATTCCGGTACCTAAAACGAAAATAATTAAACTGTAGCCCTAAACAAACAATAATAAACAAATAAAATATAACAATATAACAAATATATTATATTATATATTTAATATTAATATATTAAGAATATAATAATTATATATATATTATATAGTATATTATATATTATATTATATTAATATATATATTATAGAATATATTACTAAACAAGATGAAGAAAGTTGAAAGTGAGTACCAATGTGGTCTGTGTTTGGTGAAATGTGTGGTGTTGGGTCTGTGGGAAAAATGAAGAGAAAGAGAAAGAAAAGGCAGTTGCAATTTTGAATAGGACTGTGTATAAAGCTATGGTAGACTCTGATGTGTAGTCCTAGAATTCTATGGTAATTTAAGGTTTGAAAACGTTCAAGTGATAGTTGGTGTTGTACGTACATATCCATCTAGAGGAAACGGTGGAAGAGAAGTACTATTTTTTGGATAATCTGAATGATGTGCTGTTATGGTGAGTTGGAGCTTCAGATGATTGTGTTGGGCATAATAATAATGGATAGTGATCAAAAAAAGGGATGGTAATTAAAGATGAATATAATGTGTTGAGAAAGTGAGGAAATGACGTGATGAATTTCTGTGAAGAAAATGTGTAATAATACTTTCTTAATCACAAGATATACTAAAGAATATACTAGAAATTGGTGTAGTAGAAGTATCAAGTGAAAAGTATGATGAGTTTTGTGTTGGTGAAGAGCAGCAGAAACAAGTATGTGTCTGAGTTTAAATCATTAGGGTTAGAATAGAATTATCATGGGATATTATTTGGTTCTATGTAAAATTAAGTTATTGGGCTGGATGAAGGAAGTAGATACAAAGAAGTATGAAAAATTAAGACTGAGAACGTTAACGTGCAGACAAGAAAATACAGGAATAGAGTATGTAAGAACGCTCTCGCTGAGTCAAAAGTGATGAACAAGTGATACTGAAAAATCTGGCAAGTGTTCATGCAAGAGCTGAGTAGATGCAAAGGAAGATATGTGATGTGCTAAAGTAGGAATGTAAATTGTGATCAGTAAGTGGTGACATGAAGAGGTGATGAAAACGGTTAAAGTAAAAAAGAAGCGTGGTTGAATGCTAAAGATGAGGTTTCAAAAAGAAAGGTATATGGGAATATATAAGAGGAAAAAAGAAATCATGACTGAAAGACTGATTGGGGAAGAACAAGTGCGTTTAGGAGTGGTAGAGGATGTGTGGATCAAATCTTATACATTGAAACCAAAGATGAGGAAAGAGGAAAAGAATAAAAATTAATTTAGTTTTATGATCTTGCAACAGCCGCATGACAGAATAGGGAAGAGTTATGGCAGGTGTTAGTGAATATCGTGGTGTAGGCCTTTGAATGATATCAAAGTATTGTATGACGATTAGTGAACGTGTTAAAATAATTTCATGATTGTTTAGGATTAATATGGAGCGAGACAGGGTTTTTATGTCTCCTGTATCAATTTGTATATGGAATGGTTATAAAAAAAATTCGAGGTCGGGGGTATGGCAGAAATGTTTAAGAATGTAAATGAAGAAGTGAAGGTCCTACTCATATATGCGGCATGATTTGTTCTGTGTGGCGAATCTGAGAGAGTCTTAGAGAGAATTGGTAGAAAAATTTGGCTAGGATGTGTGACAAAGAGGGCTTCGATGAAAAGTAAAGTGGATAACAGTAAGGTTATGGTTGTGATGAAGGACATCCTCAGTGTGATATATGTTAGATGTGGATCAGCTGGAAAAAGTGTTCTGAGTTTTAAATATTAGCGGTAATCTTGATGAAAATGAACTGACGATTGCAGAGTGGGTATAGTAAAGTTGTGAATGCCAGAGGTAACTGTGCAATAAATCGCTTGTGAATCTGAATAAGACTAAATTCTTAGGTGTGCTAGAGGTTTTACATGGGTATGTTGTACGGTTATTGAATATATAGTAGACCACTTCTTTACAGAGTATAATCTAAAGTTCAATTGTTCAGATGACTCAATCTAGGGTGTGCTATGTGAGAAAGAATGATAAATGAGGAGATAACTTATTAGAGATGGGTGAGAAAGGGTAAATGAAGAAATAAATGAAAAGATATTTGAGATGGATTTTCTATGAAAAATGAATGATAGTCGTTGGTTAAGCAGAGTATAGTGGTGAGTTGTGAACGACCGGCTGGGAGACTGAAGAAATGGATTGAGTCAGTAAACGAATGTTTGAAGGAGAATGTGAGGTATGGTAGAGGCAAAGAAAGTTGATAAACAGAGTGAATGCGAGGATTGTAAGGAGTATAGTTTGGCCCACTGGCAAGGATGAACCCTTACATTACGATTTACCATAGTGTCCATCGCTGTCCCATGAAGTTTAAGGGTGAGATTTCTTGACTGCGCATGAGTTCCCACAGAATTAATGGTATGGGGCATAGCTGCTCTTTTCACTTAATTCATGTCTCTACTGCTTTCTTCGATGCTCCGTCACCACCTTTCCTCCAATTTTGGAAAAAATGAAAGATACAGGTGGTAAAACATGATACAATACAAATATGTTTCTATATGAAATATATAATCGGTATATTTATATATATTATATATATATTATTAATGTTTTTTAAAATATATATATATATATTTTTATGTTAATAGGTTGGCTTGTTCTCTAATATGCTTTATGATTTGTTTTTATTTATTTTCATTTATGTATTACTATTTATTTTCTTTCCGTACCCCCAAGTATCCACTGTGCGTACCCCCCATGGGAAATTTTATCTTGCGCAGTTCTATGTTCAAGATAATAAGACTTTCATAACAAGATTTGAAATTAGCCTTACAAAATCAACTTTAAAATTGCTATCTTAATAAAAAACGGAATATGACATGATGATAGTGTCAAGTATTATAACTGTGAGAAAGTGGAATATAACCGTTAAGTCATAAGTCCATACGTTTTATTCGAACTTTCGATGACATCAATCCATTTCAATACATTGAAGCAGCCTTCTCACATTATCACACTTCATACTATATTCACATGACATAGAACTGCTGACATCGTCCAAGATATTTAGAATTTAAGGAAAATCATAAATTTAAGATAATGGCAATCTTGGAAGAACCCCTCTCCGAGTCCTTTAATCCCCCGATCAAGGGAATTACTGGACATTGTAGGATCTTTCGAGGACCTTCCATTTAGATAGGTCTTGATTATAAAGAAAATTCTGACTCCCTCGAGGAGACACAACACCTTCACAGAAACCTTTCAACCTCACGCTGTTGAAAGTCAAAGCACCCTTCGAGGAGCTTTAATTATTACACCCAGAGGATCTCTCTAAGACCTTCTTCTGCTGAAGTTTCTAGTGCATCTTTACAAGATACACGTGCCGAAGTCTAAGACAGTAGTTTAAGCAATTTTAAAAAACTCAGGGAATCTTCCTCACCGAGGAAGGTCGCCGAGATCCGTGCGCCAAACACATCGGCCTCGTGCAAGCTTCAGCAATTCTCGTTCATTACTTAACGGTTACCGTGATAATATTTCGGGCGCGACATCTACGAGAGTCTTCCGCGAAAATTATATCTATATCCTTCTCCGATGAGAGTATTAATAAAGTCAGAATAAAAAACAGTTACTTCAGAAGAAGTTATTTAGAACAAATAATTTATTGACAACTGTAAAACCACCAGACACTCACTGGAAAAAGGGGTATCAAGATTCTATCCGGTTCTCAAATAATTTTTCTGTATGCGCCCCATCTGGGACTCCACTCCAGTATAAAAAGCAGCTTAAGCTCAGAAAATTCCAACGCTACAGATTGATCTTCATCACTTATTCAGTTTCCCAGACTCTGCGCAGTAAATAAATGCCTTCGAATGGGTTCCCATAGGCAATATTGGCAATTCTCAAAAGAATATCCAAATTAACAAGTTCTGATCAGTTGTATAATTAGAACACCATAATCATTATGATCATCTTATAACACTTATCCTTCTTCGACTTCAAATAATAGAGAAAAAATCCGTGTTTCTAAAACATTCCCATAATGAAGAATTGACAGTCTAAATTTTTCCACGAAAACTCTTTTTATGACATCACAATGTCTGAAGTACCTTTCTAATACAAATAGAGTTTAATATCGGAACCAATTTAAATAATTGAAGTCACAAATAGACATCTTCCCATAATTTCTCAAAAAATTCAATTATGATACTCTATACAGTCATTCCAAGTAACTCTAACTACTTGATTGGAAAAAAAAATCTTAGTTAGATCTAACTCCCGTTTTTATCATCCTGATTCGTTTTATGGACCTCCCACGGCCATAAGATCATTACAGGACTCAAATAGAGGCAAATTGAGACAAAATGATCAAAAGTGCAGATTAGTGAATCAGTGCCGAATCTCTTTTAAATTTATCTTAGCTACTATCTCAAACACTTTCAGCACTGAATCAATACGTTCGATCCTTTTTTAAAGATCATTTAAACAATGAGAATTCCTGCGAATGTATCAGAATGACATTTTCAGAATACCAAAATGTTGAGATAATGAGATTATAATATAAAGCTGTCTCTTCTTCTCTGTAGATTTTGCCGACTATATGTACATCTTCCTGGTCAAATTGAGTCTGATAATCCATGATTTTCTCCCGGAGAACATAGCTCTCTCACAGAAAGTAAAAATATTTCTTAATCGGTACTCTTCTTTGGTATACGTTGTCTACGTGCACTAACGGTATATTAATTATTGAATTATAAATTTAAGTGCCGAACTATTACACTTTATAATCACACTTATACACAACAGCTCTTCTCCATTACTTAACAACGCAAAAGAAGCCTCTGCAGATAATGATTTTATAAATTCAGTTAAACTTCCAAAATCTTTCGACCTTCAAATTAAAAGTTACCGGAAATATTCCTGTCAGAGTCTATAAAGAATTTCAACATAAATATGTATGAATAATCCATCTCAACTAGAAGAGATGGTCGACTTGTTTGGTAAGAACTAGATTCAACTGCTTTCCATGATCTTATGATTTGTAAATGAATAATTTCCATTAGCTATGGCATGTAGATCCTCCATATTCTACACCAGGGCTATAGATTTACCGGCAACAAACATGGAAATTATGCAGACATGGTTGAGGAATAGCTTAGGGAGAAAGATATATTACACCCAGTGTATCTGCCTAGTTCCATCCCACTTCCTTCTAAATATACCGAAAAAGACACGAGAAAAAATGAGAGTATGCTTAACTATAGAAACTCTAACTCCAATATCACCATCCCAGATCGCTTCCCACTGCCGAGCATTGCAAACTTGTCTCAAGCAGCAAGCGCATCTCACCTTGTTGGACCTCCTTAGCGGTTTCACATCTTAGCTACTCTGAAGATTCAGACACCTAACCCCTTCTCTACTACTCGAGGACACTACGAATACTTGCGGATGCCACAGGGAACTTGCAATAGTCCTTCGGTATTCAGCCGCACAATGGAAATGGCCTTGTTTGTCTTTTCTTCGCAGATGACATACTAATTCTTCGTGATGATTTCCCAAATGATTATTCATAACACTCCAAGTTCTTTAATGCCTTGAAAATAGCCAACCTTAAAGTAAAGCTTGATAAATGTACCTTATTTTTGGGCAGTCTCAATTCTATTTTCCAAATATTGAATAAAGTTTATCATTAATAATAATATTAATATATTTTAACAATTTTAATAATCATTATTAATGTCAATGAATAAGCATTGTGTTATCTAGAATTATCTTTAGCACTTAAAATTTCCGACACTTTACTTTCAACAATTACAACAGACCAAGGACCTCTCTTATGAAAGAAAAAATTTGCATTAGTTCTTGGCAGTTAGAGCAATAGCCCGCTTATAACACTCTGAAGAAACTTTTACTATGGATCCTGCCCTTTCCTTTCCCGATTATACTATAACCTTTTATATTAAGTACCGACGCGTGTTCTTACTGTGTCGGTGCTGTTCTATCCCAATTAGATGACAATGGTAAAGAAAACCTATGATTAATTTCAAAATGATGAAGGCAGAGTTGGTTAATTTAAAAATGATGGAGCCGAGAAGCTAGCCTATATACATGGTCTATATTAAAATTCAGACTATCATTTATTGGTCTATCCCCTAAAAATTATATACTTACCATGCTCTTAGTCTCATCTATTTCTCATACAACAATTGTCTGGAGTTATTAGAAAGACTGGAATTTGAAAATCATTTTTACCAATAATATTTTATAAAGAAAGGTTAAATTTAAATGCGTCCCATTATTTAAGGAGAAACGCCACAGACAGCCATCGTGTTGCATGCAATACTACCCATCTACCTTCTTCTCTGAATAGAGAAATTCCTTCCCCCTCTCCTTCGAAATTACATATTTCTCGGGAACCTCTTTCTCCTTTCGACTATTGTTTTATACTGCAAAATCCTTTCCTTTAGCTCGCTGATACGAGAATATATCATTTTACAAACGATGTGACATACAGAGAAGAAATCGTAGACTATCAAAAATAATAAATGAATTGAAATCACCAGTTCCTTGCATAGTTGTCTTCCCCCATCATATCATTATAAAATGGTATTCTTTCATTTCATTACGAAACGAAAATAGTATTGATAAAATTAACTCAATAATAATAATATACTATAAATATTTTATCATAATACATTATCTGCTGTTCTCCGTCTGACGCATAACTCGAATCAACAATTATACACTTCATAGGCTTTCAGTATATATTTCGTATTCTGGTAAACATAGTATTTCTTTATGAATAAAAAGCTTCGAGCTCATCATCCAGTTACTTCAATTCTTATCCCTTCCTTTCTACCTTTTCTAGGTTTCTTCTGACATATAGTCTCTTACTAAGTAAATATTCGGTCTGCTAAGTATATTTTGTTTTTAAAGACGCATTTAAACCGATGTGAACTTGCATGTTCAAACCGTATGGAAAGTATAGTAAAGCTCTTTTATAAAAGTCATTGTAAATCAGTTCTGTTCCAGAAATTTGGTCAGTGAAACGCAGGTGAATTACTTTCCCAGTTCTTAATGAAGTTATGTAAACTTGCACATAAAGAACCGCACATTCCGTTCGAATCCCTCTCAAAATAGCCTCGTGAGCAGAGAAAACCGTCCGTGCTAGAAGATATTCTTCTCAATAGTTTCTTCTAAACAACAGACGACTGAGTAGTATATTTCTTTTTGACTTAATTATCTTAAATAACTACCTTACAAACTCTTTCTATTGAAATACACCTCACTTTTACATTCTATGTCTAGATACCTTTGACCTTCCTAATTAGTTCCCCGTTTTAATAAGCCAATCTTCTTAAAATAATCATCTATATTTTAAACGGAAATGGCTGAACGAGCAGCTTCTATTCGTGATTTAGCTTGCAGTCTCTGGAAAAAAGAAACATTTAGAATGCTCAACAGCAAATTCTAAAGCCCGATTCTTCCTATTCGATTTTATTAGGTGATTAATGTCTACACCTGCGTGTAAACCTCCACATATAAGACCCAAGCTTTTTAAGAAATGGGTCGGTCCTTATTTGTTCGTAAGCGGTTTAAAATATAACAAATATCACTCGTATTTTAATAATAAGTGAGTTTGTTCACATTGTGACAATTTAAAGATTCCCCCATGCCGGTTGTAAAAACTGTCCACAATCCTTTTCTCCAATGAAATTACTTAATCCACCCAAAATATAGGCGTGCTCCCTACACCTCTCCTCCACCACTAAACTCGTTTCCGACCTCCGGAGGAAACAATTCAGATGATGTGATGATACACACCTGCAATAATAATTCTTAATATACGAGTATTGGTATTTAGAGATTGTCCTTCAACCACCAACGCACCAGGCATTGGAACACCAGCCAAAGTTGCACCTCCAATAAACCCCCAACAGTCAAGCTGAACAATCATCTAATTGCAACAGAGAAGACCTGGATTTCCCTACTCACAGTGCATACATCATGCTCCTAGGTTGAGTTGACTCCTATTTCCCCAATTTCTAGGCAATATTCCACCCTCATCTACTCCGAGACACAAATACCACCTTCACTCAGCATCATCAAACAACACAGAGATTCTTCGTCAGAAATTCATTTGCAGATTTCGAAGTGTGACTGTTTATTGACTGAGTGCGGATATCCTGAAGTTTCCGTATAGATAGGCTTTTGAATGTGAGACTCCATAAGCATCTGGTATTAATTATTTTCATAGTTACGCCTCTTCTTTCTAGAAGATCTCTCATATGCATATATAACCACTCTTCACCAGAGAACCTGAATAATTCTATTGCACTCCACCACCATTCGTTATTACGAATGATATCCAAATGGATAGATATTTCCCCTTCTTCTCCTGACAGAAAGTAAAATTTAAGATGACAGACGTAAAATCCTCTTAGCTCCAAATCCTCAATTCAATTGGTCCTCGATTCTATCTCCCATGCGATTGCTTAGTCATGCAGACAGCAATCTCCCTCTGTGAATCATACACTCCTTTTATCATGAGATAGACCTTTCTACAATATCTTGGACTCGAATTCTCGTGGTTAAGATCTAGTCTGTTCTGAAGTATTGGACAATTCCCCTATATACTCCCTCGATGAATCAAAAACTTCACCGAAAATTCCACCGAAATTACCTCCTAAATTACAGTCCTAAGCTCTCACACCAGCTTCCACCTAATCATCCTAAATTACAGTCTGCTACAATATGATTACACCTACATATTCTCAGAACTTCTTAGAAAATATTCTATCCTCAATTCTACACATTACATATGTAGATAAATTCCAGTACTTCAACCAGTACTACGTAGATCCCAAAAAAGAAGTAGCTATTCCTAAAAGAAGAAATTACTTTACAAAACAATTTATAGTATAAATTTTCTACTTATTATTATATATCTAGAATAAATTTAATATTTAATTAAATACTATATAAATTACATAATAAAACTCCTATTTAAAAATTCCTGTGAAATTCCATATTAATAATTACAACTTCATTAATTGTATATATTGTATATAGATTTTTTTTGCTCTTTAATAAAAAATTAATTTTATGTTCACACAATTACTTTAGGGTTTTCGAATTTATTTTGATAATACTTTGTAGATCTTACATTACATGTTTGATAACAGTGTATAAGTCTTCCATGTAAGTTTAAGTTAGAATTAGTGACATTATTTATGTCTTACATGTTACACAATTACACTTTGTACTTGGTTTATGTTCTTCAAATTACGTACTATTCTGATGTTATTGTCCGTCCATTAGGTAAAGTTATCAAATAAGTAATTGGATTTATATTCGTCCGTCCTATCTAGGTCATTGAATTTAGTATTACGTACTTGTGACTTTGAAATGGTCATGTACCATCTATTACTTAGTCCGTAATTGTCCAATAGTTGTAATCTTTTAGAGTTCTACAGTTACTATATTAATAGTACATTACATGTCCCCAGTTATCTTATACAAGAAAAGGAAAAAAAATGAAAAATTTAGAGCTATCAAAATAATAAAAACCAAGCATATTCTAATCACTAAAGACTAATCCCGTTCATAAGTTACGCTTTCGCCTATTACTCTCGTATGCTTAATCTAGCTGATTTTTCTTTTTGCTTTAAAAGTTTGTGCACCTTGAAAATTTCTTTCTTAAGTAAAAGCTTTTCATGTTCATAATAAATATATATCTTTAATAAATTTAAATAGCATATCTCCAGCAACTTCCTTTATTAAAAATTTGCATTTACTAACCTTATTATACTTCCCTTTTAACGAAAACACTTTACTTCGATCGACTTCCACTTGGAAATAGGTGAAAAAGCATACACTTCAATTCTTTACATCATGTTTGCAAAATTTGTATCTTCAAATCATATTACTTTTAGAGTATTGAAAATGAAAGTTGTTAGTTATATTGATGACCAAAAAGTTAATAAAATGAAATTTTACATTAAAAATTTCCGCACTATTTTAAGTAAAAAGGGAGTGATACTAATAAAATCAAAAGACTCCGTGGACTGTATTATGAGTCAATCAAATAATGAATCTCCACCCTCACGCCCTAATCTTGATCACTATTAACTGAGAGTCTCGCAGGTTTCTTCAAGATTTTTGTGATATCTTTATTATTAAATTATGTTCTTATAATATTTCGTTTGTCAATAGTTAGGCATTAACTTCCATGCCTTTAAAAAAATCGTATCTAACTTATAAAAGGATTGACATTATTGCACTACTTTCTAAAATGTTATCAGCAGTGCCACCCATTCGTATAATTAAATCTATCGGCGCTGTCTTTGCCACCCTAAAAGAATCATTAATAAACAATTAATAAGTCAATCCACAATTACTGTTGTGCATTTATAATATGTACTATCTACAAATATAAAATGAAGATAATCTCATCCATTAGTTAAGTAATAAATCATTAAATTCCAATTTATCACATTTATATGACTAAGCGGTTATAGATAAATGTGAATAAACTATGCTTTACCATTGTGTTATATTCAAGATTCAAGGATTTTCCCTTCTTTCTTTTATTATAGATCGGTTTGCCCTTAGCATCTAGTATCTGATAATTGATGTTTTTAGCGACTAAATCATTAGATTATAATACATTTCAGAGTTATTTTGGAATGTTAAATTAATTATGAATAAGGAATTATTTATTGAAATGTATATACTGTTAAATAAAATATTTATTTGTTTAAAAAAAACGTTGAATAATTACATTATATGGTCTAATCCGACTGTTTATTCTATACCCTAAAAACCTTGCCTACTGACGAATTATATCCTTACAATATATATATATAATATATATATATATAATAATATATATTAATATATATAATAACATATATATATATAATAATATATATATTGAATATATGATATATATAAATATATCTAAAATATAAATTAATATTATATATATCTATTAATTATATATATAGAAATCATGAAATAAATATAACTAAATATATAAAATATATATATATATATATAATAATATATATACGTATATAAATTATTAATAATATAATATTATTATATAATTAATATATTATAGATTATATATATGTATACTAATATTGTAATCAATACATATATACATAACTTTTGCTATTTATAGTAAACAATGCAGTCATGTCATTTTATTCACTTCTTTCTATTTAGCAATAAAAGTAAGGCAACTATGGCCATTGCAGAAAAATTTTAAATTTTTTAATCAGCGTAAACATGCGGAACTGTTGCTAAACTAATTTGTGGATCCGGTGCAGTGTTCGCGCTCTTGCTATGTAGAGTGCTTGTAATATAATAAAAAATTATTTATATTATTAATTTTATGATATCTTATTTTTTATATTATTTATTATTATATTATTATTATTTATTATTATTTTATAAAGTATTTTATGTTGAAAATATTACAAATGTGTGTGTATATAAATTTAAATTCATAGAAGGGTGCTTTTACATCTAATTGTAGAATCTCCACTATTATTTATACTTGCCATTAACCCTCTAATGTCCATGTTTCGGTTTTAGAAGAAAATTGAGTTTTCTCGCGAACAGAGTTTCAGTTGTAAAGAAATACCAATTTTCGTTTCCTTTCAGTCACAGCGAGGAAATAAATTTGCCCTTACTAAAAAACTATGATATACTATTAGTGATATCTATCTTGTCCATTTTATATTATTATATTCTATGAAGAATTACCCACTATTTATCGGTATTTGAGGATGGCATGAACGACTCATGCGAGAAGCTAGTAGTAAATAATAAAGAGTCTGGTAGAATATATTTAATCTTTTTAGCTTTTCATCTGTCGTCATCAGAAGTGCTTACTCTTGTACCCCGTCCCTTTTCGCCTTGTCTTGATCCCGTTGTTATTAATTATATTTAGTCATGACATATCTTTTAATTAAATCGTGGTGAGTACTGGTTTTAAATTTTGTATTTTGATTTAATTTTATTTACTTTTTTTTCTACTTGGAACAATTTAAATAGTTTTGCTTATAAATGAAAAGTGTTGTAATTTTTTCCAATTGAAATCCTGATGTGCTAATTTCTTTAAACGCCCAATAATGGTTTAATTATGTGCCTCAAAATATTTTGTTTATCCGTATAAGTCATAATTTTGCTTTAACCGTCTTATAAGAATTGTCGTCTGTACTTGATACAATTGCCAATAAATAATGCTACTGGTTAAATTTTACCTAGCAGAAGGAGATTATTATTTATTGTATTAATTTGTTACTTTAGTAGTATAGGGCGCACAACTGACAGCCAAAGTTCATTTGAAACAGAAGAAATCACTGCGCTTGCTTTGACAATTAAAGAGCGTTCGCGCATCATTGAATAGTCATTCCCTAAAATATATTTATTATTGAAATTTAAAAGATTGTGTTAAATATACACCCACATAGGAAACTCCTTTGGCCCCTTTGGTAAGACATCAGATGATTACCACCAAGAGTAAGTGCATTTGATTGTTAAACATCTGAAAAATAACCCGACATAATTTCAATAAATAGTTGGTAAAATCTGTTTTATCATTTTCACCCCAAGTATATTAGTTTAAATCATTTGCCATATAAAGTCACAGTTTATCTAGGATAATTTATATATTTATACCTGATTATATTTTATTATTCATATATTTTGCTAATGTATATTATTGTATTAATGTATATATATATTAAGTATATATATTATAATCATATATGGGCACAAATATAACTTTTACATTCTTTTGTGGTAAGTATTTGGTATGACCCTTATCATAAGTGAAGCCATAATAATGTATATTCAATATTTATATATTATTATATATAATATATATATAATAGTTAGATAGATAGTATATAGATATATAAAATATATAAGAAACTTAAAATGATTTATAATAATTAACAATGAAATAATTTTTAAAATCATAATAAATTTACAATATACTCTATAATTATAAGGCATAAAAAAAGATTATAATCATTTAATAGATTGAAAACCATGTTAATAAAAAATAATATTACTAAAACAACATTAAAATAGTTGAACTATTTTAATGTTGTTTTATATATATTCAATTTTCAAAGTTGATTGTTATTCCAAATGGAAAACTTCTTGTTTTTTTGTTGAATAAAATTCAATAAAAGTGAAACCCAATAATAGACTTTTCATCCTAAGTATAATAAGAATCGTTTCTTTACGCTTTCTTTAAAAGTTTTAATTCTTCTAATGTAGATAAATCGTTTCTATAAATGGTCCAATGAATTTCGATAAAATAAGTATAATACTAAATTATATTTTTTTTTAAAGATTAACACCTCAAATAATTTAATATTTAAGAAACATTTCTTTATTTGAAAAAGTTTGAATTCTTTTTATGTAGATTGATCGTTTCTATAAATCAGCAGACATGATATTATATATATAGTTATATATTAATATATATATGTATAATTAATACAGCAACAAAATATACTAAAATCGCAACTAAAACATTGAAAAATGTAAAATAAAAGTATTCAAACCCTCGACCGACTATTATATTCATGAAGTAATAAACAATCACAACTAAATCAGTGCATAAATTCATATGACTATTTATTTATTTTTTTTATATATATTATTCGTTTATATAATAATATTATTTTAAAATTTTCCCAGGGGTTTCCTATCTAAATGTTTTGGTACATTCTGTTCATCTTCTTTTGACGATTATTATACGTTTGTTTGTAGTCTGTTTGGTAGTTTCTCAATTTCTTCCCTTCATTTTGTTTTGGCTTACCTGTATGTCTGAAGTATTTTAATTTGATAATTCTGTGGATATTAATTCCGATCACCTGCGAATTTGAGTCTGATTATGATAATATTTAAGTAGATTTCATTGAATTTAAATGTCATAAATAATGAAAAATGTGATCTGTCATAGGTTGAAAAACTGATTTTTGAGAAGATGATCAAAATGAATTAAATTTACTTAAACTAATACATATGGGGTAAAATATGGAAAATTCTCTAATCCTTTTGTCAAATAATCTAAAGAAAATTTCATATTAACAATAATATTAATAAATTTTTAACAATGAAAAGGAATATAGATTTCATATATGACTACACAGGCAGTTCTTTACCATTTCATTGCCACGGGTCCCCTTTTAAATATCTTTTGTAGCCGTGAACCACCAATACCACCAATACCACCAATACCACCAATACCACCAATACCACCAATACCACCAATACCACCAAGACCACAAGACCACAAGACCACCAAGACCACCAAAACCAACAAGACTTATGTCAAGATTTAAAACCCTAAATTGGATTAAACGCTTATTTAAAATTACTCATGGAGGGCTTTCTAATATTTGGAGAAAAACAAACATTATGTTCATATAATTATAATTAATGAGAAGGCTGGTGATGCATTTCACTTACAAGCCTTCGCAGATCTCCTTTGAAGAGGTTGCGGTCCCTCGGGGGATCTTCGGACCCGTTGGTCTATCCTATAGGACACATCAGACTCAAATTCACTAATTTAAAGCTAGACTTTCATCTTTTGGCTAAGAAGCATCAATCAATAACAAGGATACCATTGAAAATAAATATTACGTTATAAAGTTCCTTTTTTTTAAACGTAGTAAATATTACGTTTAAAAAAAGAACTTTAGTTAAATTTTCTTCGGAAGATAGTGGTTGGTGTACAGTGTATACATTATATAGATAGTATATATATATATATATATATATATATATATATATATATATATATATATATATATATATATATATATATATATATATATATAATATATAATATATATATATAATATATATAATAAAGAAATAGGTAACATAAAATAAACTATGAAACAACAATTATTTTTGAATAACTTATTGATATATTACGATATTATATATATATATATATATATAATATATATATATATATATATATATATATATATATATATATATTATAATATATATAATATATTTATATATATATATATATCATATATATATATATAATATATTTATATATATAATGAGTTTCAAGGTGCAGATAAATATGCTTTTTTTTAATCTTTTTTTTCCACATATTGTTAGTATATGATACTAGCAATTAATTAAGAAGCTGATAAGTAAGATACGGAATTTGAAAATATTAAAAATTTAACAATAAAGTTAGCAAAAACGTTCATTTTTCATGAGAAGGAAAACGCATTTTAGTTCTAATACGTGAAAGAGTTTAAGGTAAGGTAAAAAATAATGCTTCTGGGTAAAATTCTTTCCGTGTTGTTTTTTTTCATATTTAGATTCTGTTTATACATAACAAAACATATCGGTGAAACTAAAGAAGTTACCCCCATGATATCTCTAAAACTAAGATAGGTACAAGAAAACTAATAACATATATGGAATCAGCGTATGAAATTTGTATAAAAAAAAAGGAATTTTTTTTTTAACTAAAAGAATACCCTAGGGTAAACCGCAAAGATGCACAGAGTCGGGGTCTCTCTGCCTCCTGGGGGACGACGAGGGGACTTCGTTCCCCCCTCTGTCCCACCGTCGGTTCGAGCCCCCTAAAAAAGTAGAAATAAATTTCATACGCTGATTCCAAATATGTTATTAGCATTTAAAAAATAATCCTTTTTTCATACAAATTTCATACGCTGATTCCATATATGTTATTAGTTTTCTTGTACCTATCTAGTTTTGAAGATATTAAAAAAAATGATTTTTTCTTCATTTTCCATACAAATTTCATACGCTGATTCCATATATGTTATTAGTTTTCTTGTACCTATCTTAGTTTTAGAGATATCATGCTGGTACTTTCTTTAGTTTGGCCAAACATATCATAACCTGAACTTAGAGGGCAGTAAACCGCAACCTAACCTATATGGATCGACGATGCAGTTAAACTCAACCTAACCTATATGGATCGATTTTGAAGTAACAGTTTTTCTCTTTTTTTCGGGAAAGATTTTTGCACTACAGAAAATATCCCGAGACGTCGCTCTATCCCGGGTGTTGTCAAACTTACGATGCGTAAAAAAAAAGTACCATATTATTAAATAATAACCCTTTTTTTTTGTATTTAAAATTTTTTGATCCTGCTCATCAGCACTCAAAGTTATTGTTAGTATCATATAATAACAATATATAAAAAAAAGTTTAAAAAAATAAAAAATTATCTGCACCATAAAACTCATAAGGACCTATATATATATATATAATATATAATATATATATATATATAGTATATATTATATATAGTATATATATATTATTATATATATATCTATATATATTATATATATATATAAAATTATATGACATATATATAATAATATATATATATATATATATATATATATAGTGCTGGACATCGTTAATGAAGAAAGTAACTTCATTGCACGTTACTCTGTTACTAGAAAAAAGTAATTCCGCAGTTATTCCATTTCTTTGTGGCAAAAAGTAACGAGTTACAGTTACTCCGTTACACCTTTACTATCGATCGGGGAAATGGCAGCCCTTCCTGGCTTGCTTCACTCCCCGAGACTCAGACCTCTAAGGGAGCTGTAAACACACACCTTGATCTTGGATACTCACTTTTCAAATTAACTTTGAATCTGACACAAAATCAAAAAACAGAATATACTATTGTTGTACTAGATAAGCTTTACACGAAGAATAGGGAAATACAGTGATCACGAGTTAAACATGACACAGAATCTTGAAATGCTTTTGACTGTTATTATATTCCATTAGCCAATCGCGTGAGACGACACAAAATGTTTTCGTTAGCTCAAATAGAAGTTACTGAATACAAGATTGAGCAGGTAGAATATTTCATATATTGTAAAAGTAAAATTAAGAAAATTAAGGAGTCATTATATCCCTTTTCTTCTTCAATCTGTTCATATTTTTCATTCGACCTGCTAAATTCCTCAAATACAGGACTCGATACTGATAACTTTCTCCGACGCATATCCATCATCAAACAAAGTCCATCCAAACCCACAGTCACAAGACATGCTCATAATTACATCCAAAGCAAGAAAACGTGGCTCAACCCCAATAGTATGACAGTCTACCCAGAAAAATCCTTATTCACTCTATCACTACCGACAGATATCATTTCTCCCTCCATCCACATTCCACAGGTTAAACTAAATAATGTCTTTACACTCCATTCAACAAATCTCCAAAGATTCTCGGACTCACTCACTCACTTCACACAGTTTACCTTCTCAACACATATTCCCAGTATAACTAACTGAGACAGTAGAAAACTAAATATTTTACGCATACTCTCAAAAAGTATTTTCAACTACCTTACCGTAGCATATAAACAGTTTATAAGACCCACGCTTAACTAAGCATCTCTAGCATTGTCCTATTCTGACACTTCCAACATAGAAAAACTAGAAAGAACTCAAAACTTTGTACTTTGGAATCATAAAAGGCTGTACTAAAACTAAGCCAATCCAACACTTGCACAAAGAAAAAAATCCTCCCATACGAGACTACCTGGATATAGGTACTAGGAACACAAATTTATTTCAACACATTAAACTCATCACAACCCTTGACACTACACAAGACACTGCTTAAGATCTCCACCCTCATCACCAGCCATATAAAACAGCAACATTTTCAGAACTAATTCACCCCTAACAACAAACACCTCACTAAGCAAATACATGCACACAATATTCATAACGTAAAGCTCGCTCAAATCGCCAACTAAATCACCTCATCAATACATGCCACAAGACATATCAAACTTCCAAAATACCCTACCAAACAAAAAACAAATTACACTAGCCAGATTGAGATCGGGACACCACACGAACTTACAATCATTCAAACATATTCAAAACACAAAACACTACATCCCAAACATCCCTACAAGAGCTTGAAACAACAAAGCAGTTCCCTTTGAAATGTCCCACTCTTACACCAAACGGAACACAATTTCACATCACCTCTCTAAGAGACCTGACCTGTGGGAACAGCTAGAGGGGGCAATGCGGATTTCCTGAACGCAGGGTGACACTTCAATTAAGAATGAACCAAAAGGATATATATATATATATATATATATATATATATATATATATATATATATGTGTATAAAATGAACAAATCTGTGTATATATATAATTATATATATATATATATATATAGTATATTCGCTTTGCTCGTGTGTGTGTGGTGTGTGTGTGTGTGTGTGTGGCCCATGAGCCACAATCTATCAAGAATGTGTGTGTGTGGTGTTGTTGTGTGATTGTTTTTGTGACTGTGTGTGGGTGTTCCGTGTAAATGAACAAGCTTTAAAAAACGAAATAGATAATTACGTACCACCAAAAAGATAAATATATGCAATGTTACATCACAAAGGATTAAGCAATACCATCAAAGTAATAAAACCACTATTATTATATTATAATTATATTATTATTATTATTTATTATTTTAGAATTATTATTATTTTATTATTAAAAGAGAGTGTGGGGTCTAATACGCACAAAAAAAAAAGTACGCCAGTAAAAGTTGGTTTTTTTTTTTTTTTTTTATTCATTTCACATTCTTTTTTTTTTTTTTAAACTATAGGTACCCTTCAATAGTCCGAGGAAAGACGAAAAAAAAACAAAAACAAAAAAATCTGAAGGTGACTTTTAGTATTATAAATCTACCTTAAACACAAATGCTTGCAGTATGCAGTGTAATATTATATATATATATATATATAATATATATATCTATATATATTATATAGGATAATAGTATAGTATATAGTGAGTATGTATATATAAATTATTATATATATATATAATATAATATGTATATAATATAGTATTATCATATATTAATATATATAATATTATATAATATATATAATATATATAGTATATATATATATATATATATATATATATATATATATATATATATATATATATATATATATTATATATATAAAATGTTACACCGATACTCCGGTATCGGTATCGGTATCGGAAAATTAAGTGACAATAGTCGACCTGTTAAAATCGGTAAATTTAATTCACTGAAATTTAGTAGTAATTTTCTATAATCATTGATAAATGGCCTTTATATAAGGTTCATATTAATTTTAAATGAAGAATATTACAATTTTAAAATTATGTCATTATTATAAAAAAATAATTATTTATTAATTTTAAAATTTTATTAAATTATTATTATCATCTTTTAAATAACTATTAATAGAAAATATTCTTCATAAATATCCAATTAATATGAATCAAAGTAGAAAACCTTCGAAATAGTAGATGACATTTGAAAATATATTTTTAAAATATATAAATTTTGACCTTACTGACTTTAATTTGTAAGACATTATAATTATAAGGTTCATTCGTTATCTAATTACGGTATTGAATCTACATACTCTACTTTAAAGAAATTATTGAGTCTACATACTCTACTTTGCAAGAAATTATTGAAATCCTACATTAACTCTGGTTTTTCAAGAAAGTTATTAAGATCTACATACTCTACCTTTCAAGTAAATTATTAAGGTTCCTTCGTGATCTAATTTCAAGAAATTATTGAATCTACATACTCTACTTTCAAGAAATTATTGAATCTACATACTCTACTTTCAAGAAATTATTTAATCTACATACTCTATTTTCAAGAAATTATTTAATCTACATACTCTACTTTCAAGAAATTATTTTAAAGTTTCAGAAAAATAAGAAAGTATGATGGTGCACATGGTGAATCTGTTGAAGGAAGGAAGGTGAGGGTTAAAAATCAAACTTCACATTTCAAAACCCACATCATTTAGTTTTTTTTTTTCTTTTTTTCTTTAAATTTTGAACGAGGATAACACTTTTGAGTAAGCAAAAACATTAATATAATGCCAAAATGAACATAATACAATGCCAAAAATGAAATTTAAAAAATAATAAGCTGTAAAGTAATTTTAATTTCAAAACACGAGTAAACCTCTTCTACATGTTTTTCAATCATGTGTTATAATCAGCCATATTCAAAGTTCACTTAGCGATAAATTAATTGGTATCAGTGATTCAAAATCACATTTTCATGACAACGCTTTTTTTAGTTAGGGCCGAAGCGAGTTTCCAATTTTCGTAATAATTAAACACTACAATTGTAAAATTTGAAGCTTATAAAATTTAAACATCTTTCATGAAGAACACTCTCATTTAGTTAACTGTTTGACTTGGAAAAAAGTTTTCTAATTTGTGGACCATATATTTTAAAGACAATTATTACAAGTGATTTGTAACTTAAATGATTATTTTGTTACTTAAACAAAAATTCGTTAATTATTCCAAACCTTATTCCTTCCAAAAAGGATGTACCACCCACCTCGCAATTCAAGAGTGGTACAAGGATTTATCCAATGATAGTTTTCCTTGATGACGAATTGACTGACGGAGGTGACCAAAACAACGACTCGCTCGCTCGCTCTTGTTATCTAACAATGTCAGATTTTTATATCTAAATATAAAGCTTATTGCAGCTAACCATAACTGTGTGTGAAATTAAAAGAACATATTCAAGGTGTAAAGAAACACGCCACCTTCTGCATTAGAGCGTGTCATTGAGAAAAGGAATAAAAAAGTGAACGTAGAATTACAGATTAAAGAAAATTATGCAAAAGATGTAGAGATTTCCTGGTGCACTGAAATAAGCATTGCAGTAATTACAGCTTATTATTATATTACCGTATTGCTCTAACAATTTAGAACGATTTATTCTAGGTAATATAATTAATTACCTGCTGATTAACTATTTATCAGCTATATATATATATTATATATACTATATATATTATTATAATATATATATAATATATATTAATTATATATATACTAGTATATATATTATATATATATATATTATATATATATATGAGTTATATTAATATATGATATATATAGTATATATATATATATATATATAGTCATATATATACGTCCTTGTAATTATATAATATAATCATAATTTCACGGATTAGAAGAACACCACATTATTAAGATTTTCTTCACTCTCTCCCCCCGCCCACCTCTCAAGACCCTTATTAACAGTCTTCCTGCCTTCTCCCCCCTTTCTCCAACCAATTTCATTGTTTATCACGAAATATGCACTGACATTTGTATGCGAGTTATTGATGAATAATAATTAATAATAATAATAATTAATAATAACAAATAATAAGTGAATATAAATATTATAATAATAATTTAATGAAATAATATAATAATAATAACAATAAAATCATTAAATAATATAATAATAATGATAATAATAATGGATAATAATCAAATTAAAATAATTAATAATTCAATAATAAATAAAATAATAATTAATAATAATAATAATAAATAAATTTATTCTGTCAATGGTATTTTATTACATGATACTTATTCAATAAAATAAACCAAAGGCTCATAGCCAGGAGGGGCCGATAAACGAGGGATTCCAGTAGTCGATCCTACTGAACAGCGGCCGGGGGAGAGTAGAGACCTGGTGAGCGAGGAAGCAAACGGCGCGGGAATGCTAGATATCAAAAAAAAATACAATGTACGAGAAATGGGCTTCTGAGGGGACGTTTTCGTCCTTTGGAGCCCATGAAGTATTATTATTATGCGGTTGGATGTTCAAATTCTATGTTTAAGTGACGAGACAAAGAAAAATCATAATTAAATCAGTTATATAATATGAAAATTATCTTATATTGCTCCAAGCTGATTCTATATTCTAAATTTAATTAAAAATAATTAATAATTAAATAACTATAATAATAATAATAAAATAATAATTAATAATAATAATAATAATAATATTTATTATTATAATTATAATTAT
>JABUQX010034511.1:0-120000 GCA_015478945.1 Trachelipus rathkii | reverse complement strand
GGCGATATAGGACATGGCAACAATTTTTCTTATCGTTCTCCAAAGCTTTGTCCCTCAATAATACCATCTCAATTCGCACATTCTTCACGACCCAGGAACAATCCACCCTACCTGCTCATTGGGGTTATAAGACCAACCACCGACCATCCATTAATTCTCTTAATATAGCTTTTGCTCACATATATGTCTCCCTATACACACCGAGGCTGGACTATAAACGCCTCTCACCCCTCGTCCAGAAAGCAAATGAAATAACATTTTTTCACTATTCCATATTTAAAAATTATTACCCCAATATTCACAAGAACTAATTACAAATGGAAACCAAACTCTTTCCTTGTTCTATATATATATTATATAATTCGTTATATATATATCCTATATATGTATATATGATATAATATAATAGTATATATATATATATATATAGACTCTTAATCAATAGTTACATATTATATATATACTATATATAATATATTATAATATATATATATAAATATATATCTATAAGCTATTAATATTATATATGTATTATAATATAATTATATATATATATATTATATAATATATATATATATATATATATATATTAATATAATAGTTTAGTATATTTATTAAATATTATCTAAGCTACGCTAACTTATATATAGTATATATTATGTTTTCGTCGCTAATCCACTCGACTTCATAGCGTGTGGTGGTTTGAATAATTTTAAACGTAGGGTATTAATAAGGAAATTCTCCCAAAGCTTCATTATATAAATTTAAACAGGATTCACTTTATATACAAATTTTAATTTAAATTTTGTAAATTATATATATATATATAATATATATATATTATATATATATATGTATATATTTATATTATAATAGTATATATATATTATATATATATATAAGCCTTGGAGAGGTTTTGAATTCCCCCACCAGAAAATTTTTAGGAACTATAACATATATATTGACATTTCATAAAATTCTTAATTATTAGCAAGAAGCAATTTGAAAAGCTAAGCAGGACATTAATCCAATTATATAGTATATATATATATATATATATATATATAATAATATATAATATATATATATATATATAATATATAGAATATATATATATATATATATATATTATATATATATTATAATTATATATATATATATATATAATATATATTATATATATATATATAATATATATATATATTATATAATATATAATATATATATATATATATATTATATATTTACCATATAATTTATATATATAGTATATATACAGTGATAATGACTCAATATGTATGTTTTTATTATATTACAGAAGAGCAGCAATCTCCAAGGGGAAGCAAAATTCTTCTGTATATATATATATATATATTATATATATATATATATATACTATAATATATATATTATATATATATATATAGTATATATCACCTAGGTAGTTTAGTTATATATATATAGTCATATATAACTATAAATATATATATATATTATTAGTAGATATATATATATATATTATATATTATACTCTAATATATATTATAGTATATATATATAATTATATAGTAATATATAGTAATAAGAAAGGATAAATTTGAAATCTACTGTATATAGCCCAACCTTTTACTATATATATATATATATAAAGTATATAAGAGATAAAAGATCAGTATATGCCTGATATATAAATCAATTTTATATTTTAATTTTAGTGTAAATACGAATTTTATAATAAAATAAATATAAACTTTAACTATACCTTAAAAGCAGTAAATCAGTATAATATCAAAGAGGTGTACCTAAACACCTAAGGGTATATCATTAGTTATGCTTTTTGTTATTTACTGTAGTTTACTGTAATTTACTTTTTTCAACTATTGTAGTTATTTACTGCTTTATAACTCACGATATTTATTAACATTACATTAACCTTAATAGACTCTCAGATAAATCAGTATAAATCTAATAATAAGGTGTATTTACAAAATCACCCAAGTAGGGTAATTATGATATGCTTATTTGTTATTATTAAACTTTGAGCTATACTATTACTTAGCCTTAACTATATATTATGTTTAACTGTCAATTTAACTTTATATATATTAATTAACTATTACATACCTTAAAGCAGTAAAATTACCTAGAGTAATAATCAATTAGAAATGTTTAACATAAGCAACTATGGAGATTAGTATGCTTTTGTATTATATTTACTGCTATTTACTCTTTAACTCATTAATGATTACTGATCTATATTAACTCACTATATAATATATTACGGAGTCCCAAACATACCTTAAAGCTCAGTGCAAAAATCCACGTGTAAATCATATCTCACATGGTTGATTACATAGCAAATCTATGCCGGATTAGAGTACTAATATGGCTTTGTTTTACTGCATTATCACATACATTATCGTATTTGTTTTCTACTAATCCACTCGAGTAAAATATTAACATAATAATTACCATTACAATACTCACTTATGGAGTACAGTGCCATATCAGTATAATAACAATGTGCGAATTAGGTTTCGGCCTCTGACCGAGTTCAGGAACCACCAAGTGGAATTACGTAACTCGTCATTGTGTGCGTCTGTTAATCTGCTTTACTGCTTTAACTCATTATTGCGTCCCGTTGTACAGCAGTGTGTGACTGCTATAAATACTCATCGACGTATCCTGCAGATAGAGTATAGTTCTTAGTGTCTGTTGATAGTTCATATGGTTTTTACTGCTTTATGCTTTAACTCATTATGTTTTACTGCTTTAACTTATATTTTTACTGCTTTACTGCTTATAACTAATCATCTACATTTATTGCGTTTTACTGCCCTTTAACTTCATATATTTATTAACAGTATGTTTTATTTTGTTTAATAACTTTTTTTATTTATATTATTAACATTTATGTTTGTATTTTGATTTTAATACTTTTTATTTTATTATTTTATTTATTTTATTTTTATTATTTTATTTTTTTTATTATTATTATTTATTATTTTTATTATTTTATTTTATATTTATTATATATTTTCATTTTATTATTATTTTTTACTATATATATATATTACTTCATGCCTAGGGTTATTATTATTTAGCACCCACACACGCACAATCCGCTAGGCTTACTTATACCACACAGACACACCACCCATAGACACTTACACTCCATACACACCTACAACACACACACACACACACACACCACACACACAACACACACACTTATGACACTTACACTATGACACTTATGACCACACTATGTACTTATACACTATGACCACTTATACACTATGACGCTTATACACACATTCGCTTATAACCTATACCACACACACAAACACACAAACACACTTAACACTCATCCCATAGACACTTACACTAGCAAATGACACTTTACACTCAGATAACACAGCTCACATTACGAGTACACCTATGCGATTATAAAGCACTTACACTCTCCAAGGCAGCCTTACTCGACTAGCTCTCCAATTAAACTGAACACAACATCGGCACAGACACAGCACACACCGCACAACAACACACTACACGTACACTCACTTACACACACTTAACGTGAGTGAGATCATGTAGTGAGAGAGAGATGTGAGTCGTTTGTGAAATTATATACACGCGAATGGAGCTTATTGTGACTATGTCTTCTATCATCATTATATACTATAATGTTTGCTAAACTTCTATAATAAACCGATTTCACACTCATTAATCTCTTGAACAAAGAATTTATTATTAATCTGTGGTGCTTATTAATTTTGTGAAATAATTTATCAAGTGCACATATTTAAAACAAATGCTTTTTTTAAACAAAATTAATAGAAAATATTAAATAGAAAATAATTCCAACTTTATTATTTAAAAAAATACTAGTATATTATACTGTAGCAGTGACCTATAATGGATAAATAAATTCAGATATAAATTATATTTACTCAATATAGGAGAAAGTGACACTTATAAGCACCTCTATATCATACTGACATAACATGCACTCAAAATGCACGTTTATTTTGTATATTCTTATTTGATATCTTGCTCGCTTCTCTTACATTAATGACTATATTTTTCTATCTCGTAACATAAAACACAGAAGTATATCATGCATAACATAAATAAAGTCCTACGTAATCTTACGCTAACATTGTAAAATGTAATTATTTAATTAAAATCATATCTAATTTTTATCATTTTAAACTATATAATCTTAACGAGCGACTAAACATATTTATATATTATTCACTTGTTAGATTCTAATTTTAAAATTATATTCAAAGTATTTTTAAATAATTTGTTATTTCTATTTTATAATATTATTATCTATGTTATCATTGAACAATCTACAACAAGAGAAAAATAATACTCAACAACCCGCATAACTCCTTACAGATTACAAAACTGGAACCTCTCTCTGTAAAAGCGATATAAATTAAATTCTCGGCCAAATCAATAATGCGCATGAATCATATATATGAAGAGTAAGGATTACTCTCACGTAATCCACTCACCAAGAAAGTAACATTCCTTTCTTACCTGCTTAAAGGATCTTACGGATCCAGCATGTTTCAGTTTATGAAAATTAATATTTTATAATAGATATATAATAATTATACATGATTCTCGATTACTTGTACGTATATATCTGTGAAATATATTAACACAATATTGTACCCATGCTTTCTTATAAAAATACACGTCTGAGATACACTCACAAAAGGATCTCTTTTATCCTAAATTTAGGGTGAGCCCATATAACACGTATTTCCAGGAATGAAGTCACAATTAAATTAGTGGTTACCCGGGCGATTTAGGCCTAATTATCTCACGAAATGTTCTTCATTAATACTCTTTTTCAAAACTGACCGTATTTCTCTGTTAAATATTAATATAGTTAAAAAAAGAATAAAGAATAGCAAAATAAATTACATACATCTTAAGTGATCCTAATTTTATGGTGCATTATTATTACTTATAATTCTTAAGACCGGATAACTTAACATATTCCTACTATTTTGTTTTAGTTCCTGAGGATAGAATATCTGATATTTAAGCTCTAAATAACAGGGTCAAAAGTGTAAAATTATCCTCATAAGTTATTATATGACAAGAATCGATAATCAATGTTATTAATTATTATTTAAAATGATTATTTCAAAACTGAAACATGCTGATCGGTTAAAGATTACGCTTTAAGCATATAGTATGATATAGAAGGAAAATGTAGATTACCTTTCTTGTGTAAGGACGTAAGCATAATCACTTGATCTCATATTTATATGACTGTGCATGTGATTGGCCTAGTATTTATTAATCTCGCTTTTTAAAGTGAAAGATGTTAGTAGTAGGATATCTCATTATATATAAGGATTGTCAGGTATATTAATTTATATATATAGTTATGATATGTTTTAGTTATTAATCATAGGAGAGTTAGAGGATTCGTCAATGTACATATGTAAAAGTAGAAGAAAGAGACCACATTATGATATTTGTAAAGAAAAACTTGGAAATATTTTAGTTAACATTGAGGTGGTGAAGTGATGAAGTGATGAAAGTGATAATGAATAATTCTATTTTTAAATAAAAGAACCTAGAATGATTTTAAGTAAAATACATGTTTTTTAAGTTAGCAGAGAAGAACTTATTTTGTGTAATTTGGAATACTTCATCACATGGCTAAGATGATGTAAAGCAGTAAGTCAATAGAACAAGAGGTGGGGTGAGGGTGGGTATAGATGTAGAGGGGTGCTAGGGGTTGCCCTTACTGATTTACTGATTTTATTGCTTTAAGGTACGTGAAATTATATTTACAATCAAAATTTCATACAATCTATAATAAAAATTGTTTTAAAACGTTTGATAGGAATAAAATTATAAACAGAAAAAGTATTTATCAGCTAAATAATAAATTTCTTTAACTACAAAGATAATGATTGATTTATTATAGAAGTTTTAGAAACTTTGAGAATAAGAATTGAATGAGTAATAGTAAATAAGTACGTGTTTAAATTAAAACAGTAAAATGTGTATATAATAATTATACTTTATGTGTGTAAGTGAGTGTACGTGTGGGGTGTGTTGTGTGTGTGTTGTGTGTGTGAAGTGTGTGTGTGCGTGTGTATATGGGCTAGAATGTTAAGAGTTGCCTATGGAGGTGTAAGAATGCTTATAATGAGACATAGTGTGCATGTAAGTAGTGTGTGTATCTGGTGTAAGTGTCTATTGCTAGTGAAGTGTCTATGGGTGAGTGGAAGTGTGGTGCTAAAAGTTGATGTGTTGTGTGTGTGGTATAGGTCGTCATAGTGAATGTGTGTTAGATAAGCCGTCATAGTGTAATAAGGTTGGCATAGTGTATATAAGTAACATAGTGTGCAATAAGGGTCATAGATGTAAGTGTCTATGTGTGGGTGTGTGTGTGTGTGGTGTGTGTGTGTGTGTTAGGTGTAGGCTAGGTAATGTCTATGGTGGGTGTATGTGTGTGAAATAAGTAGCCTAGCGGTTGTGCGTGAGGAGGATGTGTGTGCTAAATAATAATAAGCCTACGCATGAAGTAAATAACACTAAGATGAATAATTAATAAACAATAATAATAAAAACTAAGAAAATAATAATAAGGAAGAAACTCTGTAATAATATTAATAAAAATAATATAAAAATAATAATAAAAATAAAAAATAAAAATAAAAATAATAAAAAATAAAAAAAAAATAATAAAAGAATAAAAAGTATTAAAAACAAAATAAAAAACAAGAATGTAAAAAACAAATATAAAAAAGGTATTAAAAACAAAGAAAAAAACATAAGTAGAGTAAAATATATGAGGTTAAAGCGAGTAAAAAGCATATGAGGGGTTTAAAAGCGAGAAAACATATGAGGTTAAAGCAGTAAAGCAGTGAAACATATGAGTTTAAGCAGTGAAAAACATATGAGTTGAAGAAGCAGTAAAGCAGATGAAACATATGAGTTTAAGCAGATAAAGCATGTAAAAACATCATGAGTGTAAAAGCAGTAAAACATATGAGTGTAAAGCAGAGTAAAGCAGTGAAAAAACGAGAATGAGTTAAGCAGTAAAAAGCAAGTGGTTGAGTTAAAGACAGGTAAAAGCAGTAAAACATATGAGTTAAAGCAGTTTAACATGAAGTAAAACAAAAAGCATACTAACCACCTCGTTGCTGCTATGCTCAACACCTCTATTGATTGTAACTGATATTAACTTGCTATTAAGGTAAATGTAATGTTAATAGAGTATATGAGTTAAAAGCAGTAAAACATTGAGTGTAAAGCCAGTTAAAGGGAGCAGTAACAAAAGGCATATAATGCCCTTGTTGCTACTGACACCTCTATTTGATTTACTGATTTACCGCTTTAAGCGTATGTAATGTTAATAAATATGATGTATATAGGATTAACAGTAAAAACATTAGAGTAAAACAGTAGAAGCACGAGTAAAGGAACAAAGCCATACTTAATGCCCCTTGTTGCTGATGTATAGCACATCTATGATTTAGCTGATTAACTGATTTAAGGTAGTAATGTTAAGTAAATGATATAGAATAAGTGCTACGTAGCAGTAAAACATATAGGTTAAAGCAGTAAAGCAGTAAAACAAAAGCATCTAATCCCTTGGTGAGTGAATGTAACACTCTGCTATTGAGGTTTGAGCTGATTATGCACGTGCTTTTAAGAGTATGTAAATGTTAATGAAAATATGTTGAGTTAAAGCTGAGGAAAGACATATGAGTTTAAAGCCAGTGTAAAACAGTAGAAACAAAAAGCATACTAATGCCACGGGATAGTGTTAGGAACACCTCTAATGTGATTTATCTGGAGTAATTACTGCTTGTAAAGTATTCGTAAGGTAATGGGATTTTTAGAATAAGAAGAGAGAATTGTCGTAGCAATAATGTAGGTAAAATAAGAAGTAGTTTATATATCAGGCAACTCTGTTTTTACTTCTTACAAACAATTTGAAAAGATTAGTGAGAATGAGAAAGTGAATGAAAAGTAAAAAATAAAAAAAGAAGGAGACAAAATGTTAATCAAATGATATGTGTTAAATACATTAATAATGTAGGGTTTCTGGTTAATGAGTTACAGTGTGTTAGGATCGCGAAGAAATGTTATATTTTAATAAAGGAAAGATGTTTAAGGAGAGTAATGAAAAAGAAATAGAAAAATGACTCATAGTAGATATATATTTTTCATTCCGCACGGCATATTGCGCCGTGCGGCTCACGCGGCGGCGCGGGTACGCGGAATATTGCGCCTGGCGGAGTGCTCGCGGCGGGGAGCGGGTACGACGGAAAATATTGCGCCTTGCGGCGCAGCGCGCGAGGCGGGCGGGGGCGCAGCGGCGCGGAACCGCGGGGTTCGGATGGACTGTCGTGCGGAGTCGCAGTGCTGCGCCCTGCTTTCTTAGGTTGATTCTGGAGTGAGAGGAGAAGAGAGAGAGAGAGAGGAAGGAGGAGAGAGAGAGTAGGAAAACCACAAAGGATGAAGACAGATCGAATAAATACTGAGAGTTGTCGAAAAGGATGAACTATCAAAAGAGTGAACCGCAAAAGATGACTTCATCAAAGATGAATCATCAATAATAAGGAGTGCTATCAAAGAGACGTGAATCAAAGAATGAGTGAACAAAGAAGTAACATTAAAGGCTTAAGGGTATAAAGTTGAGCCATCGAAAGAATGAGGCATCAAAATATCGAGTGTGAGGATGTAATTGTAAGGAGTATCTGAGCAGAGGAGAGAAGAGATCTATCGTGCATCACTCGACCCGAATCATTGAAGTTCACCCGGAGTATAAAACTTTTAACTTTAAAAACTGATACTACACGGTTTAGATACAGTGTAGCGTGAAAGCGTAACGTGTCAATATGGAGCTAGTATGTTATAAGTGTTACTATAGCTGAAGTGTAATATATAAGTTGTTATAAGTGTCATAGTTGTATGGTATTGTAGTAAGTATGTCAGAATAAGTGATGTAAGTGTTCTATAGTGGTAGGTGTAGATGTGGTGTGTATAGGTGAGTAAGTGTGTTATTATTATAAAGTGTCTATGTGTGACGGTAAGTTAGTATAGTACTGACGTGAGTGTATGATATCTAGATATGTAGTGATTATATATATATATGTGTGTTGTGAATGTAATATATATATATATAATATATAATTTAATATATATATAGATATATAATATATAATTAATATATATATATATATAATTATTAATTAATATATTATATATCATATATATATATATATATATATATAATATATATATATAATATAAATATATATATATAAGGCTATAAGTGTTTTGAGAAAAAGACATAATTCATAGTAGAGTGACATGCCTAGCAATACTTGTAATATACACAATCAGATTCCTCATACCTTATAACTTTAGGTGTGAGGACCCACCATATTTAGGTACGTCAAGATGAGTGTCTAGTGTTGACTCTCACGAAGGCTAGAAAAGGCTTGAAAAAGTTGGCACTCGAGTTGGCACTAATGTCCACTCTAGGTATATATGGCTCACGTGAGTGTTGCAGTCACTTGCACTCTAGATTGGTGCACTTACACATTTAGGGTGGCATTTATGGTGTCAACTCTATTGGCACTCACTGGTCAGCAGTCTACCTGGCCACAGCGTGCGTCTACATACACTATTTAGAACAACTAATAGAACATCCCTAGATACTCCTTACGGTGCATTGGGAACATCAAAGTTGAAACGTCAAAGCTGAACCATCAATAATAGGTGCCATCAAAAATGACACCATCAAAGTTGAGCCATAAAAGTTGCAGCCATCAAATTTGAGCCAGATCAAGAAACAGGTGAGCATCAAAGCGTGGGCATTAAGTTAGAGGGCTCATCAATTATGTAAAGACATTAAAGCGTGGTTTAGCCCTAAATTGTCAATCTCGAATAATTATCTTGAAGCTCTCCTGGAAAAATGTTTATAGTGTTGTAGGTGTAGGTGTAATGAATAGGCTGGATATAAGGCTTTTTAGATATATATAAGGTTGAGTTTATTTGCCTGTATGCGTCCTGATAGGTTGATCAGAATCTAAGGCTAGGTGAGTGTATATAAGCACTCTAGTGTAGGCTGGGTGTAGGCTACGGTATTAGTGTATTACTGTAGGCATAGTGTATATGAGTGTAGGCTATAAGATTAGTGAGCAGTGTGCCCATATAGTAACAATGTGTAAGGCTATCAGCCTAGTGATAGTCTCAAATATTTGTATATATCCGCAATGAGAAAATACACAAGGTGTATTTTAGAACCGAAGAAAATTTTTTTCAGTTCTCCAAATGAATTGAGCAACCGAGTTAAATACAAAGGTTACTCAAAAAAAATATATGAGTAGTGTTGTGAGCCAAAATTTAGTTACACTATGGAAGACAATGATAGTTATTTATTGTCTCGTATAAAATTAATGAGAAGGTAGCACAAAATTAATATTAGACCTGAGCGAGAGATGGAGTGGCCAGACTCGAATAGGAATGTGTGGACACAAGATGATTACGGCCATGGTCCCGGCGCTGATGGAGGAGCTCTATCGTACTACGAGGTGGCTGTGCATCTCTCAATCTGATTTGGCGCCACCACTGCGAAAGACGTGAACTCTCAATCACCATCTAAGCGGGTTATAAACTTGGTGCAGAGAAAAAATGTTATGAAGTTCGTCTCGGCTCTTAATTTACTTGAGAGCGGGTTCCAAAAAAAATTAGGGTTGCCAAAATTGCACCCTCGGTTAACTACTTAATACGTGGTCTTGGCACTTTCTGGAAAATATTACCTCTCTCTCATAAGAAAACTGGTTGGCAATGGCCACACTTAACATTTCACAGTGCTTTGGAGAGGCGAACGCAGAAGGTGAAGGGTCATAGATCCGCTGTATATGAATTATAGGTCCTAATAAGGGCATGATATAAAAATTGGCTCAATAAACTAATGACGGTGTATTGCCCTCCAACATAAATTGTTAATTTTTAAGTAAGGTGTGAAGATAGTAAAAGAGGATAGTCAACAGTTTTGCTCAAAGGTGGATAGGTTAAAAGAGTGAATTATAGGTCTCGAGTGAAATAACGTGCGACAAACCTACTATACATTTCGTATCAAATAAATATACTGTATTTCTACTGGGTAATATCGTACACTATATATCGTATATATATTTATACGTATACTTTTTTTATAATCGCACTATCGCATAATTTCTCTATCTATTTTCCTTACGAAACAATATACGCTGATTTTATAAAATATTATATTCAGTTATTATATATTTAGACGTATTCATAGTCTTTTTAGATAAGGTGTCTACTAATCTTAAACTGACTTAGATTAACTGTATTATATATAATATATATATTATAATATATTATATATATATAATTTAATTAATATATATTATAATTATATATATATTATATACTTAATATATATATATTAATATATATATATATATATATATACTTAATATAATAATATATATATATATTAACTAATATATATATTATATATAAATATATATATATATATATATATAAATATATATATATATATATAATATTATATATATATATATTATATATATATATATATATATATATATATATATATACAAAGAATATAGTGTTATTATATAATATATATATTAATTAAATGTATATCCTAACAAATATGTCTGTATTTCACCCAAGAATGAGCAGACACTTCACGCTAGTTAGCTAAGTCCTGTTGTGAGAGATTGGGAATCCACCCTTGTCAGATGAATGGTGAACAAACAGTAACTTGGGAGAAATGTGGTAAGCCCTATCACTTCTAATAAATATATAATCATTATGGTATTTATAGGACATGAAACTAGAGCACACAAAACAATGAAGATATGAGGAAAATGTAGTTATAAAATTAAAGATAGACTCTTAATAAAACCGATGGGTTTGAGAGATTAAATAATGACAAGAACTGAGTATATCCTTTCTAATTCATAGTTCCAATTGATAGATAAATTAAGTAAATTTATTAAGATAAGGATAGAGACATAGATAGATTACGCAATTACCGCAATAGAATAGATAATGTTATAGCAATAGGTTTAGAAGTAGATCGAGAGAGGAGTATAAGAATAGAAAATTAAAGTCACAAGGAGAAGAAGAATAGATATGGAATGAAGAGAGACGAATTCCATGAGAGAATCCCAAAGATAATACAAATAAGCAAGATAGAGATGAAGACACATGAAGTACGAACGAGAAGATTGAGATGAGAAATGAGGATATGAAGAATACTATCCATCTATATATATATATATAATGTTGATTATTGCCAAAGAGAGAAGCCGAAAATATGACATACTAATATAATAACATGTAAAAGCTCTCTTTTGAGGAGAGCGTTGGCCAAAAGGTAATTCATTATTTCGTTTTTGCCAAGCGGAGTTTAATACCCAGTAGAAGACGTTGCAATATGGAACACAGTGACAGAGTCTAATTTTTTCGAATTGTTCGTTATTTCCACAAATATTTGAATTTTTTCAGTTTTATAAGAAACACAAAGCCATGGAATTATGTATCTTGATACTTTGAATAATTGGACTCTTTTACCGCAAAGTTTTTTTAGTAGGATTGAAAAGGCGTTACCAACGCAAGGTTCATAATTTTACACACACATATTTTTTTTACTTCACCTCAAAAAAATGTTTATTACATAAGGGTCAATGTGTCTGTAATGAAGTGTCTTAATGCAATCAATTAATACATAAGAGTTGTGATTATTGACATATTAGCGACCTAACTAAAATCACTTAAAAAATATAGATTGATTTAAATATAAATAAGTCCATTGATTCCTTTCAAATATAAGTATAATAACCATTGTAGAGCACAATCATGAACAGATCAGTTCTTATATCAAATTTTAATTTCCACTTTTTAATTATATTTCAAGATCTAACTAAAAGAAAGTATTTAAAAAAGAATTTAAAAATAAATACAATAAATATAATACACAGTTACACACTTATAACTACAAAGATTGTAATTAAAAAAAATGAGTGCGTATTGACGGCAAACAACCTGATCACACTCAGAGAAACCACAGAAGCCGCCCTTAAAATACATGATAATATAAATTAATATATTAATATAATAATTAATAATTCATATTATACATTAATTAATCAATATAATAAATAATTAATAAATCATAAATAATAATAACTAATATTCTAGGAAAAAATATTTTATAAATTTTTAATTAGTATTCTATTCATGCTTCGTCTTATAATAATATTCTAAAACATAAAATAAATTAATGTTAAAAAAATTTATATATATATAAGATATTATAATAATTTTATAAATATATTATAATAAATTAATATTTTTATTATTTATAATAATATATATATAATATAAATCATTAATAACTTTAATAAAATAATATTTATATAAAAATATATATATATATATAAATTAATAAATAAATATATATATTACATATATTAATATACTATATTATAATAATATTTTTAATTATTTATAAATCATAACATCAATAAATATATACTTAATAATTTAGTATAAAAAACCATAGGTAGAAAATATTTACTTAGTGAATATTATTATATGATTATAAATTAATCATATATAATTATATAATAATAATAGCAAAAAACAATTATATAATAAAAAAACACAAACATACTAATGAAGCCAAAAGGTAAAATCCAGAGTTAAAAACTCTTCAATATTAATATCCAAGTTACGCCTGCAACCACAATGCAAAATTTAAATAAATTGCAATTAGATGTATATATTAATCAATTATAAAATCCACAGATAATTGTTTTCGATTTAAATCATATTTTAAAATTTATATTTTTATAACACTATATTAATAAATCATTAAAATAATATCATAAAATAATTACTCAATTCAAAAATAATAATAATATTATATATATATAATTAATATATTATTTATTTATTTATATTTAATTATAATATATACTAATATATATATATAAATAAATATTTTAATATTATATTAAATATTATATAAATATAATAAATAATTACTAATATATAAAATTACACATAAATATTTAATATTTCCTCAATTCAAATATATATAATAATTTCTACAATTATATTTATATATACAACAATATATATTTAATATAAAATAAATTATATATAATAATATATAATATATATGGGTCAAGAAATATACAAAAAATGAATAATGGTGCCTATAAGCATACATCCCTACTAATTACCATATCACCAAGAAGATACAGGAATACCGAGTCTGAGTAAGACTATAGTTTCTATTAAAACAATTTAAGGTTAAATAATGTGGCCCAAAATAAAATTACAAATAATATAAATTCCCAAAGAAAGGTGTACATTAAACAGACACACTGTAAATATATCTTACTCAAAGATGGCCATCTTAAATAAATGGTTTATATCTATCACAGGCATGACTCCTCTATTACAACTCATCTACCAAGGTAATTGCTATTTAAAGTGTTTGGAATTACAACCCATATTTTTAATTATATATAATTAAATCCAATATATATAAATATTAAAATTTATAATATTAATATATAAATATTCACACATATATAAATATAATATAAATTTATAACACAACTAATATATACTACTAATATAATTCTTCATAATATATAATAATATACAATATAATATAACCATATATATATATATATCCATATTCCATAAATATAATAAATATATATTAATATATCAAAATATATTATATTTTATATATCAGAGGGCGGTACTCGTTCGATACAATATTAATAAGAAGTGGTGACAATCTGACATTCCCAACACATACACAATATACCCATAATAAATAATTATCCATAATATAAAATAAATAATAAATAATATATATTAAATAATGATATAATATAATATATATATTATCATATTATATTAATTAAATATACATATAATAATAAATATATATTATAAATAAATAATTAATATATATAATATATCCAATTTAATTTATAAAATAATAATTACAATATAATCATATAATATATGAGGATACAATATACTAAGATATTGAATTACTCATATCCGCCTCACTCATCTCACTATAAATTTAGAAATAATATTGTTATAACAAAGAGTTAGAAAATTTCGATTTCATCAAAATATCATATCAATACACACATAAAAGTTTATTATGTAAATACCATAAAAGCAAAATAAATAAATTGAAAACTTCACAAATATTAATTCATAATATAATATAATTATTTAAAATGACCTCCACAGTTATTCACTGAACCACCAACATTTTAACTTCATTTAAATATATTTTATATTATATATAAAAAAAAAAAATAATTTCATATTCTTAATGTAAATTAATAACTCAATAAGTCAGTTATACTTAATAATATAGAGACTTCCCTTGTCTTATTTATATGCATAATTAGTTGGAAATCTACTTTATAAAACTTAGTAATACTCTAATAAATTGTCAAGTAAACATTATATAATTGATAAAATATCAGATATTGGTAGAAATATAGTAATACCCAAAACTCCTCCCATTCCTGATAGAAATATAATATACATACTTAATACACCCAACAAACACATATCCAGGCTTGATAGAAATATAATAATCAAACATACCTAAATGAAGCACTCCTTCATATGAGAGATCCTCAATTTTATACCCCAATAATAATATAATATCATCTATGAATTAAGTAGATTATAAAAAAACGAAAAAAATTCCTCAAAAATTTTAGGACAATTGAGTTTTTAATAAAAGAAATAGAATATATAATAATATTTATTAATATAATATAATATAACAAACTATAATTATATAATATAAAATATTTACACGAGGTAATGAATGTAATTGTTAAAAAACTCTATTCTACAACTATTAATTATGCATTGTATTTCAATAATATATTATCATATATATATACATATATATATATTAAATAATATACTAATAATAAATATATGATATATATATTATATAATAATTATATATATATAAACATTATAATATAAATATATATAATAAATTTAATATAATTAAACTCAATACATATATCATAAATATAATATAATTACATATATATATATATTTACCATAAAAAAAGCATATAATATAATAATAATATATATAATTACATAAAAAAAAATTCTCATAAAAAATTAATAAGTAATAAAATAAATAAAATATCATAAAATTAAAATAATATATAATATATCACTAACTAAACATACATATTATTATTCAATAATCATAACAAATATATATAACTAACATAATAATATATATATATAAATTAATATATCATACTATATACATATTTAATATAACAATACATTATATCATAAAACAAAACATTATAAAAATAATAAAAATATAATAATATAATATACATATCATAATATATAAACAATATATATTACACATTATATACATCATTAATAATATCATCATATAATATATTATAATACATAATTTTAATTACATATTATAATACATTTAATCATATTAATCAATAAATAATATTTATATAAACATTATTAAATTTATTATTCAATTACTAACATATAATAAACATACATAATATAAACTTTATTATAATCTTATAATATAAATATAATAATTATATCTAATTATAAAATTATACAATTAAAATATAATAAATAAAAACACATTATTTTATATATACATTACATATATTATTAATATATATATATATCCCAATAACAATATGATATAAAATTATAAATCATAAAAATAATTTTAAATAAATTAACATATAATAATTATATATAAAATATCAATAAATATTAACTTTATCATAAAAATCATAAAAATAACAATATATTCAAATAAATATATAAATCATATATTATATTATAATAATTATAAATTACATAAAACATATTCCAAATATATTGATTTACTAATTTTAATAGAATTAAATATTCATATAAAAATGTTTCATTTTATTATATATATTAAATTGATATACAAACAATAATATTAAAGTTTCGATTGTTTTTAAATTACTCACATATAAAAATAAAATATATCAAATATATACCTGTATCAATGATTATAAGAATACAAAACATATAAAATATATTACCAAATAATATATATAAAATAATATAAATATTAATATTAATATTATATTATTCCATATATAATAAATAATATCATATAATATCTAATAATAAAATTAATCATACAATTAATAAATGCTTTTGTAATGGTATATCAATCTTAATAGGATAAACCTATAATTATATATAATTATAACATAATAAATTATATACTATAAAAAACATAATTATAATAATTAAAATAAATACTCAATTAATTAACAATAAAAATTATATAATTACAAAATATTTCTATTCAATAATAATCATTTTAATCATAATCATAATATTATAAATGAATTAATAAATATATCAATTAATATATATAATAACCCTCCAATTAAAATAATTTTCATAAGAATATTATAAAACATATAATAAAAAAAATTCATAACTAATTAATATAAAATAAATATCATGAAAAACAAATATATGAACACTCATCATATAATTTATAACATAAAATAGAATAAATGAATACACCTCACATATTTATACCACATAATATACAAAATAAACGATAAAAGGTTTATATACCTAACCACCTATAATAATCACAATATAAGAAATCTAATAATAAAGAACCATACTATCACGTAATATTATCAACACACATCAAAATACAACTACACTACACCACTAAATTAATACATAATCAACACTACTACCATTATAACGAAAACCTAATAATAATCAAAAAATAAACAACATAGTAATCACACACCTATTAGAAATACTGAAGAAACCATTCAGAATATAATTATAAATATATAATTAACATATATATTTGAAAATAATAACATAAAATTATAGAATAAAGTCCAATTTTATAATTAATAATCAAATCTACAAATAAAAAAGTAACACATATCCAACTTTAGCTCAAGAAACTCACCACATAATATATAATACCTTACATAAAAGATTTTTAATATGATTAATTCCAAATTAATAGATATAAATAAATAATATAGATACGGTAAGTTCCATATCCCAATATTAATATATAAGCAAAAATATATAAAGACATAAAATTATACAAAAATTTTAATAATTAGCTTATAATATACTATATCAATAAAAAGAAAAGATTTATCAAATGATTATTTTTATATGCCAAACATTTCAAAAACTAAACAATTCGATATACATAAAAATAAATAGAAACCATTACATCTATAATAATATAATATTAGAAAGAATACATTTATATTGACCCATATCAATATAAATACATATATACAAACATAAAATAAATATAGAAATGTTTCTTAGCAGTAAATCTTAAAAGTCTTCGAAATATTAAAGATAAATATAACTCCAAAAAAAGATACATTTTTTATTACATCTTCAGTACACAAATCCAAATCTACAGTTAAAAATAAAAATAATAGTATCCTTTTAATATGTTATCAACTAAAAAAGTAAAAACCTAATAAGTTAATATAATTAATGATAAAAAAATTCAAAATATGAACAAATATAATACATATAGTATATAATATAACAATACTCAATAAAGACACGATATTAAAATTCTTTATGTTTTAATCGTATATAATAAAAATAAATATATAAATTTATAATAGGTAATGGAATGTCAAAGATTGACCTAGAAATAGCATAATAGTATAAGATAGCAATAGATAGAGAACATAGATAGAGAACAGGTAGATAAGATTAAGAATGATTTAGAAGATTATCAGAATAATAGGAGATATGAAATAGATAGAATAGAAATAGAAAACGAGAAATACACCATGGAAGATAGTATAGTACTATAGAATTTTAAGAATTAAGAAATAATTTCATTTAGAAATTATTCCAATAAGATAAAAATATATAGAATAGATAGATAGCACAAAGATTATAGAGAGAAAATAGAAATAGAGTATAATATCCCCAAGATGTATAAAAATCGATTAGAGAGATGAATCAGAGAGGACAATATTACCAATTAGTAATATACTATGAGAGTCCAGTTATAAAAAGAGAAATTAGAGAAGATAAGAAGACTGAAGAGAGCAGGAAAGTTAATAAGAATTTATAAAATAATACTTAATAAAAAGAATAAATTCATGACAAACCGCAAACACAAAATTTCATAATTTCGTTCACCCGATTTCGTTCCAGAGCTGTGATTGAAATTCAAAAATGGAACCTCTTGAAGAAAATCTCTAAAATATTTTCAAGAGATACATATGATCTTCATTTTTCCTATTCACAAAAATTTGAATTTCCGAAATACATTAATTAGTTAATAGGAGAAAACAAAAGCGGTTTTATTCTTGACTAATGCAACGTCAAGTTGTATATATGAATATCTAAAAAGTAATTACTATATAATAGTCCAACGCGGTCATATATATTCACCAAATTATTATCTCCTCAATTAAATGAATATAAGGGCATGTGTCAAATGTAAAAAGTGTCAATTGACAACAATCATGTTTAGCCGATTTGTATCATATTGGACTTAAAGAAATCAAAATGACGTTTTTTTTAATTCTATTAAATATATAAATGTTTTTGTGAGATCATTATATTTAATAATTAATAGATTGCAATTATAATATCTTTATTAAAAATTAATATAACCATCTAAATAATAAAATATAATTATCAAGAATAAAAAATATAATTATACCAGTATTACAACCCAACTATTACATACAGTTGTATAAATATCCACCACCTACGACTGTCAACTCCCAAGTGTCGAGGGGGGGGGGCGGATGAGGGGGATTCCCCCCAATTTAAACCCGAGGCCACCGGAGGGTTTGGAGGATGTACCCACCTATGATATATAATTAATATAATATATATATACCATCTATAATCTATATATAATATATTAAAAATATTTAATTAAATATTACAATAATATACCAATAATAAAAAAATACATTATATATATATATATATATATAATATATCAAATAAAAATAATTTATATAAACTATATTACATATACAATATTATATAATATATATATATAATAATAATATATATATTGAAGAAATAAAAAACAACGTTTTTATAAAAGTATTTAAATATTAAATTATCCCTTCATAAAATTTTATGTGTTTATCAGTCATGAGCTACACCCATTGTTTCTGGACGTCCTCCCCCTACCCCTAAACAACAAGGTTTTCAGTAACCCATTTTCAGTACCAATTTATATTCACTATAAAGTTACACATCTGTTCTTCACGTACACTACGATTTGCTGCTGTAACCATTTTCTCATTGTTCCATTATTGCTAGTATAATAGGTACCAACATGGGAAAATAATATTATTGCCTTCCTATTTTTTAATATATATTGATAAATGAGTGACTTGTAGAGTCTACTATTCTATTATTTTGCAGGGTAAACCTTTTACGATCTGTTTTTGTACTGTTTTGATAGCTCAATTGAGAGTCATACAAGAATTCTTGATTTTAGTCTGCATACTGAACTCAATTATATGCCTTTCGAGTTATAACGTATACCTATAATATGATTGATTGGATAATCTCTTACAGATTAAAGACTACGTTACCCAATATAATAATTAGAAAGAAATAATAAAAATACCAAAACATAATAAATAATTATACATTATATAATACATACATAAATAAAACAACTTACAATTATCACATAAATAAACAATAAAATAAATATCAAAATAAAATCAATCACATTACTAACTAATTTAATAATTATATAATACATCATAAATATAATGATATATAAAATTATATAATAATAATATATTACATACACAAATAAATATATAAATACAATAATTTAATAAATATTAGACACATAAAAAGTACACAAGCTGATATACCTCTAAAGATCATCACATTTTCATCATGGGTCTTTATTTCAATCAGTAATTATACATGTGAAGAGAATGGCAAAAGACGAGAAATGAAGTAGAAGTAAAATGAGTATCCTAAATTGATAATTTTAGAGATAATTAAAAATACAATACAAAAAAATCAAAGAAATTGGCATATAATTAAATCATTCACTTCTCGAATACAATTGAAAAATAATTTAACACAATACAATTTAATAAAACTATTTTATATCATTGTAAACATAATCATCAAACCTAAATCATTGTTACTTTAGCATATATGCTTATATAAATCATAATAATCCAATGAGGGATGTAAAACCATTCAGAAAATATAGAGATATATAGATAAATAGAGAGAGTAGCTAGAGAGATAATAAAATATATAAATAATATGATCATAACATATCATTATGAATGTATAAGATCAAAGCCAACTAAACCAAAAAAATAAACAACTAAACTATATAAACTACTTCAATTGTAACTTACATTTTAATATAATCTTTTAAATTTTTATATTTTTATCTGCCTTGCAGTCAACTAAGACATTGCAGGTAGTTTATAAGGTCATCCTGTCAAAATATTCAAATACATATAAAATAATAGAGATAGAATAAAGTTATAGAATAAATATTGAAGTTCAATCATTCATAGATCAACTTTCAAAATATAAAATAGGATATTATCAGAGAGATAAATGATAAACTAACATAAACAATCAAGAGAATATACCTGGATAAGACAAAAATTCAGAAAAACATGAACAAAAAGGTTATACCTCCAAAATTATATATAAAAATACAAAGAAAACAAAAAAATACTAAATGATGATATTGTGTTCATATTTGTGGGAAAATTAAGTGAACAGGTTTTTGTGACAATGCGTTTAATATGAAAAAGGTTAAGCTGGGAATTAACATATATTTATATATTTTTAATTTCCTAGACAACTAATATCATTTATTATATATATATTATATATAGTTATATATATATAAATATATATATTATATTAAATAATATATTATATTCGTTATTTACAATAGCATTATGACCACGGGACACTTAACATACTATACACTTACTCAAATAGAAGCATCACCCTCACAAAGAGACGAGGATAAAACGTAGTTAATTTGAAAATCTAGGAAAATAAAAATTAAAAAAAAGGAACAGAAACAATAGCGACAATAAAACTTGTTAAAAAAAATACAAAAATGAAACATAGTAACAGAATTTTTCAAAATACTAAATACAAACAATTGATTTAACCCATTATTACCAACTAACCTAAATAAACAAAAATTATAGCAAATTTATAACAAAATTTTAGTATTTGAACGTTAAAACAAAATCAAACTTACATTAAAAAATATATATTATTTATTGATGATTTAATAAAGATAAAACAAATTATTTAATACGGTAATATTATTTAGACAATGTTTTAGTATAAATATACTAATAATATAAAATATAGATATATTACTTATATATATTTAAAATAATATCAATTAATAAATCAATATAATAATAAATCAAAATTCACTTGTAAATGCAAATACAAATTTAATATAACTAACATTCTCAGATTTAACATAATAATTATAAACAGTTAAAATTAAAAAAATATAATAGCACTAAAAGTCAATAGCAAACCGGAATCCATAAAATTAATTAAAAAATTCATATACATAATTAACAACATTAAATACATTGTATACATTTCACAATCATAAAATATAAAAATAAAACATTGATATTCCAAAATTAAGATATTTCCAATTTAAAAAAGACTATTATAGAAATAACACAATTACATATAAAAATCATTAAATTATAATAAATACATTCATACTATATCCAAAATAACATTAATAATACATATACATTAAATAATAAACGCATAAACTATGAAAAAATTAATATAAAAACATAATAAAACAAATTTGAAAAATAAATTACAAAATACTATATATAAAAAATAATTTATCATAATAATAGTACCAATAATTAAAATATATATCAAATATATTTATTATATAAAAATTACTTAATAATACTCATTAACATTAATTAAATAATAATACCATAGAAAAAGTAATAACTACATTTATATAACTTAATCATATAAAATATATTTAAAAATATATCCAATAATCATTATATTTATAATTACGATATCATTTAAAATGCTAAAACACATATGACATGATAAAAAATACATATATTAACATAAAAAATCTAAATTTAATATATACATAAATAATATATAATATAATTTCAATGATAAGAGAAGAATAAAATAAATAAATAAAAATCAAAATTTAACAATATTAATAAAATATAAATTAAATAATAATTGTAAAAACCAATTATCATTAAAAATTTAATAAAATAAAATCATACATTATAAAAATAAATCAAAAAATAAAATGAGGTTTTTAAAATACTATATAATTAAAAAATATATAAAAATGAATATATATAAATTAATTAAATAATTCATAAATCCAATAATACAACATATAAAAATATAATATATTAAAAAATAATAATATATAATATATTTATTCAATAATAATCAATATATAATAAAAAATTCATATTAAAAAATTATCAATTACCAATTCATTATACATTATATAATATAATATTATATATCCATTACTCAATATATTATATATATATTATAATTATTATATATTATATATTTCAATTTAATTTTGTTTACACATATTTTTTAATAGACATGCAATTTTTAATTATTTTCCTAAAATGTTCTTTAATAACATTGTAAGAATTTTATAAAAAAAAAAAAAAAAGTTTTTTTTTTACCAGTATAAAACCAAATAAACCACTAAAATGTTTTTTTTTGGATTTATTTGCTTGTTTGAATTGCCATTAAATCAAATATGGAATGCAAACTCGGAAATGGTCATTTACTAGACGTATAAAAGGCAGAAAAAATCACTACTTGGAAAAAGTGGCCTCAAAGACATTGCACATGTGCTAACCCATATTTTAAAATTCCTTAATAAATTTCTTTAGATTTCCATTTTAAAATTCCATAATAAATTTTCTTGATAACTGTAAACTGGTATATATACAATTAATTAATATTTTTTTGAAGGATTGGGTAATAAGGATATCAGAAAGTAAAAAATAAAATAAATAATAACGAGTGGTATATTTTATAATATATATGGTACAAAGCTATCGGAAATATATTGTGGATCATACCTTATGATATTACAAATAAATAAAAATAATAAAAAGAAAAAAAAGAAGAAAAAAATAAAAAAAAAAAAAAAACCGGTCAAATAAAGTGAAAAGTTTATTCATTTAATTAAAACCTATAATGGATATTATACAAATGAATTTTTATATATATACCTTATATTTGCCACTACTTCGAATTCATATTATACTCACAATAATTATATCATTATCATATATAATATATATAACATTATATATACTCACCAAATATATATATTATAATAATTATAATATATTTATATATATAATACATTATATATATAATAATTGATATTATATATATAAATATATATATTAAATATTTTATACATATCATATATTAATATATATATATTATATCATTAATACATAATATATATAGTAAAATATATATATATTAATACATTAGGATCACATATATATTTATTATTAATTTTTATATATATATATATATAATATTTACATATATATATAAATTAATAATATCCACTCAATATTATTAATATATAATACACAAATATATAGTATATATATATATATATATATTACTCACATCATTATATATATTTATCATACATATATATATATTATCAATATAACATATTAATAATATATAAATAATTAATAGTAAATAATATTATAATATTTATAATATATATATTATATTATATAAATATATATATTAAAATATTTTATCATATAATATATATATTATAATATAAATATATACATATATATAATATTATATATATATAAATTATCAGTATCATATAATATAATATATATATATATATATATTCACATATCCCTTAATTAATAAAATTATACAAAATATATATATATACTACCATATATATATTATATATTATATATACATAATATCTTAATATATATTAAAATATCATATAATATATATATATATATTTAATTATATAGAGAGAGAGAAGAGTGATCAAGATGAGAATGATAATCCCAATTAGTTAGAGAAGATACAATATGAATACCAGAGACTGCCCCAAGAAGAGAAGTATTCTTAACATTTTAAAAAGTCGAAACTGAAAATATAATTAAATTAAGTAGAGCTTTTAGCAAAATAAAATCTAATTTCCCTTGCATATTAGTCTATGTTCCCAATCCTAATTTATACGTTTGCTGTAAATTATCAAACAAGTCCGAAAGTTGAAAATATCTTCTTTCTAAACATATAGCATTTACGATGAACTAATGTCCCATATCCCTTACTTATATTATATATATATATAATAATTTTTCTCAATACTAATTGATTTTTCCCCATTGATAAAGAATTCATAGCTAAGCTTCAAGATGAAGGAAGTCATTTGCTGGACAAACCACCAAGAAAGACTCATCAAATAGAAAGTAACTTTAATTGGAAAATGGAAGCAGAGAGATATCCATGCTTCTTTAATATATATTTAATACAAAAAAATTGGCATCAAATTCCACAGGATACTCAATTTCCATAAATTCCATTGCTTATTTAAATACTTATCCTCTGGAAAGTACTTCCTGCAGGTCTGAAATCATTGCGTGTTAACACACAATTATACTCCAAATAAAAATAAGTTAGAGCTTTACTTTATTACTGCCAACCTTAAAACACTGATTTCAATACTTCTTTTTTACTTATATGGCTAAATCTTGTCTTGTTGAGTGGTCCCCATGAGATTAAGATAATGTTTTAGCTTCATAGTTCATATTTTTTCCAAAAATATAAACGGCATCAACAATTATGTTTACATAGCTCATTGCCTTCTTTAAACTAATGGGTCAAATGTACTGTTAGGTCCTAACACAATCCCATCAACATGCAGTTTTATTCAAATTTCAATATAAAAAACTTTTGATATAAAATAAATGTAGCTCTCGTGATTTATGAGGTAAGGAAAATGCATAAAGCCTTTAAAGGGACATGTATTTTCAATGAATTATTCAATGTTAAAAATGTGACATTTTTTATAATTTATTATCAAAATATAATATAAAATAAATAATATATATATAAATAAAAAAATCAAAACATAATTAATTATTTATACAATAATCAATATTAATTATATAATATATAAATATATATTTTAATTATAACCATCATTAACATATAAACATAAATATAATATAATATATATTTACTATTATATAATTAATATATTATATACATAATTCCAATAAATATATATTTAATAATATATATATATATAATAATTAATATATTTAAAATTTGTAATAATCATTTTAAGGAGAGTGCCGCTACAGTTAATATTGCATTTGATCGCAATTTAAGATATAAATTTTTATTTTATATAATTAGCACCTACTCAGTTTTATAATAACTTAAACTCTTCCAGATATATAGAAAAACTAGAGTAGATAAGGTTTAACAAGAAAAGGTAATGAAAAAAACCATCCCATTAATTAAATATTCAACAAATATGCTACAAAGAAAACACAATAATAAAATATTATATTATATATTATTAAATATATTTATTTAGACATTTTTCTATATTATTCCATTTTTGTAGATTATTATATATATATTAAACCATTTTGTTCCATTATTTATTACTTCTCCAGTGGTATTATAAACCTGCGATTTTTAAAAACCAAAATGGTTAAACAATAATGGTTTAAAACCACATCAACCACCCATATATCACCAATACTTAACCACACAAATAAAAATACCATATTAATATTAATTAACATATATATTAATATACTAATATTGATATAATATAAATATAAATATAATAAATCATATTAAATATATATATAAATATTATTAATTATATATATTAATATAATTATATAATATAAATATATTAATATATATTTTATATAATATATATATAAATCCAATATTATATTATTAAATATATATATATATTCACATAAACATAATATAATTTGAATATATATTATTTATATATTTAATAATATAATATAATAAATAAATAATTAATTCAAAAATAAATATATATTCAAAATAATCAATAAAATTTTAATAATTAATAATATACAATTTTAATAAATTTTATAATAATTAATAAATAATTATTAAATAATCAATAAATCAAATAATAATATCAATTTCCCTCAAGAAAAATCATCATCACTTGACGAAGATATTGAGAGGAATGCACAGTAAATCCTTACAGTGTCTGTATAAGAAAGTCAAATTCATTCCCACATTCAATCCACTTTTAATTCAATTAATTTCATCTATTCTAAAGATTTTTTCCAGAGTCATCTTTATAGATAAACCCATAATGATACCCTAATCCAATTCCCTTCTCACAATTATCCACCCCTCTCATTTCCAATAACAGTTAATATCTTTGTTATAAAACTGTTATTTATCTTATTTCCCATTTCATGGCAAGTTATCTCCCATTTTTAATCCTTTTATATCCCTTTTTTTACCTATTTACTGAGATTCATATTTGTCTTTATGCATTCCGCTTATAACTTATCAGACATAAGCATATTTCAATTAATCCCAAGATACTAACTTCCTGAGGTTATTAAAATCAAAGGTTAGACCAAAATTACTAATCAGACACGGAAAAATGATCTACAAAACTAGTCAAATTGGCATGAACAGTTAGTATGAATAAAATAATAAAAAATCTTAGAATATTCTTAATGGGGAAATTATGTTATAGAGCGGCGAAAAACTGAAAGATAATTCCAAGTCTTATTTAACTTTACCATTAATACTTATACATAATTAACATTAAACATTTCCATTAATCCAAACTAAACTTAACTAATGACCTTAAACTTAATAAGTTTTTTCAGTTTTTAAGTTTAAAGTTTTAAGACTTAAGTTTAGTGTATTAATGTTTAAATAACTAAATACCCAAAACCAACTACAAAACTAAAACTTAAACTTATATACGGACGTAGTTATTGCCGACCAAAAAACTTAAATCCAATTAAAACTAAAAAACTAAAAATCTAAATTAAAAACATTAAACTTACTTTAAAATTAATAATTTATAAACTTAATAAATCTTATAAAAAGAAAAAATATATATATAAAATCTATTTAAACTTAAACTTGAATAGTTAACACTTACTTTAAGAGTACTTTAAACTTAAACTTAACTATAAAAACTTCTTAATGAAAACTAACTTAAACTTTACTATAACTTACCTAGAGACTTAACGCCTGTCGGCGGATAACCATATACAATATACCAAACCGGGTCTTACTGTGAACCGGTAAAATATTTTTTTCGAATGTCATTGTCAAACCATTTTCCATTGATCGACAGAGAAATTAAGGTCTATCAGTACTCATTTTCCCCCTCTTGATATAAAACAGATATATTCATTGTTCCAAGTTTCTTTTAAAATTGTTCAGAAAGTTCATATTAATTAAATTTATTCAAATTATTAATTAAAAATTCTTTATAAGTATAAGTTAAAACGTTATATATTCATATTAATCAATTTCCATAAAAAATAAAGTTAAAAATAATTGCATATAATTATATATTTAAATTTAAAAGAAATATAATAAAAGCAGTATTTTAAAATTTAACAAAAAAAATTAGATTCCATCAATAAAATAATAACTAGTTATATAATTTAAGATAATATAAATATAAATTAATTATCGACACCCTTATTATCATTAAATTAAATTTAATTAATAAATAATAATTCAAAATCAATAAATTAATAACACATAATAATAAATAAAAATTAAATAAGAATAATTTAAAATCAATAAATAATAATAATTAAATAATAATAATAATAAAAAGAGTTGAATTAAAAAAAAATTGAAACTATAATAGAATGTTACAAGTTTTATTAATATCTCTTAGTTCCTACATTCATAAATTAATTAGATGTATATAATAGTTTAAGATCGTGGAATTAATACAAATAGTAATATTTACTCCAGGCATATCAAAATTTTCAAAGTAAGCTTTAACATTAATTTAAATTATAATATATATATATATACAAACATATATATATAATTAATATATATATATATATTAATTATATATATATATTATATTATATATATATTATAATATTATATTATAATAATATTATAATATATATATATAATAATATATATATTCCATATTATATAATATTTAATATTCCATATAAATAAATATACGATTAATTCATTAAATTTGTTACATTCCTAGAGATTTTATTTTAATAAATTATATATAATTAATCATATATAATATCATTGATTCAAATACATATTTTAAGATATATTAATAATATTATTAATAATTTAATATATATATATATATATTATATATATATATATAATATATAATATATATAATATATATTATAATATATATATATATATATATATATATATTTATATATTATAAACCATAATAATACCATATATAATATATATAATATATATAATATATATATATATATTTATATTATATTATATAATAACATATTACATATATATAATATATAAATTAATATACATAATAATATCCTATAATTTCTAATATATATAATTATATATTATAATATATATATAAATAATAATATATAATATATACCCATATATATTATAATAATTTAATATATATATATATTAATATAACTATATTATATTATAATATATAATATTATATAATAATATAAATATATAATATTATATTACCATAATATTAAATAAATATATATATTATATATATTATAATATATATATATTTATAATATTAATATAATATTATTTTAAAATATTACTTATCAATTTACCTAATAATCCACCTCCTTATATTTATCTCTATATTATTTTTCACCCAAAATAGAGTCAAATAGTTTCAATTACCATTTGCCTTTTTTTTTTCTTAAAGTAGAAACAAAATTATTAACCAATTATGTATTTAATTCAAGAGTAACATCCTACTTCATATTTTTTACAATCTGCTCTCTCATTACTATCTTACCAAGTTTTCAATTCACTCCTCGAAATAAATTCACTCCCTCTCTCTCTCTTATCTCTCTATACTCTCTTTCCTTCTCTCTCTCTCTCTTCTCTCTACTCTCTTCTCTCTTAAAGTTAAAGAATAAATACTAATAATAATATATAAATAATGATATCATAAAAAAACCCAAGTGAAATAAGTGTATCTTTTAGTACAATTCATAATGATAAAACAAGCTATGTACTATTTCTTTTACTTTTAGTATTGTTTTTAGATCTATTTTCTCAATTATTACGAGCTATTAATACAAGTAGTCTCTCTATGCATATGGATAAAAACAGACGAATAACCAAAGGCAAAATAAATCCAAACACGCACTCTCAATAAAGTAAAAATTCTCATATTCCAGTTATAACCCAATTGCAAGTCATACAAATCAAGAACAAAACCAAGAAATCTTAAAAGGAGGTATCTCACACTATGCAAATAAAATTAGACAAACGCTCCCTCTTAACAACATATAAATATATCAATATTAAATAAAAAAATAAAGGAAGGCAATAAATATTTTATCCACTATCACTATCTATTATATAAATATAATAACACTATATATAACAACATTGAAACAAGATTAAAAATCAATACATCGGGATTTCATTACAACTAAGAGAAATTTAAGAATCAGAAAGTAGATAAAGATGATTAAAACTACAAACACTCATTTTGTATAAACTTAGTGTAAAATATCAAATTTCAATAGGTATACTGATAAAAATGCGTTTAACTAAAACCTTCGGCCATCCTAACAGATAGGGGATAATCAGAGTTGTATTAGGTGGGAAGAAGGTTCTACTTCCCGCCATTAAATTGTAAATTTCTTCATCTAAAGAATAACACAAAATAATTGGATCACTGATATAATTAAAATCATACTTTTATATTACATAATAAAACATGGATATAATATTTTTATATTCTTTCAGTAATAATATAATATAATATAATATTTTAATATTAAATATCATCATATATAATATATATTATAAATTAATTAAATATATATTAATATATACAATATATAATATGATAATATATATATTATTATAATATAATATATATATAAATAATTATAATATAATATATTAATATATAATTAATATTTGATATTATATATTAATATTATATTATATTATATTTATATAGATTGTATATCTAAACATTTAACTTAGTTGATAGAAAATAGAATATCTCCGGCAGATAACCACGGCCATTGTGGTTTACATTAGCTGGATACACCATTCTTGGGAATGGAATAATTTAATTCATATAAACTCCTATTATCCTTAAACAAGTCTCGGAACTCAATTATAAAATCCCAATAATATATATATAAAAGGTACCATTGAAAAAACTCTCAGTTAATCAAAATCAAAATCAATATCAATCAAAATATAATATATATACATATATAATATTAATATATATATATTTTAATCATAATATATAAATATAATAAATTATAATAAATTATAATATTAATATATTATATATAATTATTATATACAATATAATATATATATAATTATATATATAAATATAATACAATATTATATAATAATAAAACAACACTGCACATAAATAGCATGTACCAAGGCGAGCTTCCATGGGTGGCGCATCCACTATTGGATGTTCACTTTATTCCGATTTGAGTTTTCTTTTTTAAAATTAAAAAAACGAAAAAATAAAATGGATGTATAATTATGTAAATATATTAATATACTTAATTATTATATAATATATATATTTAATATATACATAATCATATTATAATATATATATATAATAATATTATATTATATATCTAATATTATAAATACAATATATATATATATATATGATATTATATAATATAATATTAATGAAATATATAAATATAATAATATAAATATATTATATATATATATAATAAAATATAATTATATATTAATATAATATATCATAATATTTTACACTATATTTATTCATGTTCTAAAGTAATAATATTATATCCTTCTTTATTTTCACATGTATATACAATTAAAATCAAAATATATTATATAATCAATCATATTCATATTACATAAATAATACATATTCATTATTAATACATATATATTAATAAAATATATTTATATATATATAATAAATATATATATATTATATAATATATAATCAATATAAATATTATATATAATATTATTATATAATATATAATTATCAATATCATAATATAATATAAATATATATATACTTAATATACATATTATATATAATATATAATATATATTATAAATTAATAATATAATATTATATATTAAATTTAATATTATTATATAATATATATATATACATATAGTGTGTATATAATAATATATATCCATATTATATAATATAACTAATATATATATATATATATATTATTATATAAAAATATATATTATTATTATATAAATAATAAAATATATAATACATTAATTACATATATAATAATATTAATATATATATATATAATATACCTAGATTTTTCTGAAAATGAAATATAGAGTTTCCATAGGTGACTCCGTTTATAATAGTGATGGAATATAATCCATTAATGAGTGCTGTATCCATTAAAGAAAAAAGTTTCGATTATAGTGAGAAACAAAATATTCATATATAATAGCGATTATTTTGACATATATATGTAAAATTATTTTAAATATTATTATAAATAGGTTAAATTAATTTTTTATTTATAAAACTCTCACCTATATCCAATATTTCTAATAATTTAGTAGATAATTTTTAATACAGTAAACAACTTAACAAAGATTATTTATTATCTATTATAAGATATAACTTTTAATTTAAATTTTAGATTATTTTTTTTTTTTCTTGTTTCTTATTTTATTTATTATCTTCTTTATTTATCAATACTATTATAATTTACTATAAATTTATGTGAGTATTTTTATTTTTAAAAAATATCATCCCATATCCACCTCACGGTACCACCTGTAAACACAACAAAATCAACATACACAACATAAATAAAATGAACGAAGCTGAAGAAATTAATAATATAGACACCAGGCACCCCGCTATCAATATAGCGTAAGAGTAGGGAACGTGAGGGGATGATACATATGAGAGGCAGGGGCGAATATAGGCCCTCCCACCCCGGATCAAATATAATAAAAATATATAAAAATATATCAAATATTAATTATTAATAATCATATTCCATATCGATTGAACGTTACTACTATAAACTCTATAACGTTATACCATTCATCTAATAATTATATAATCATTGTTCAAATATTAATATATATATATCTTAAGTCATTTAATCATTTAATTTTTATATATAGTACAGATGATTTTGAAGCACAAAGAAAAAAATATCTATTCGGTTTCCTTTAACTCCTTTTATTTGTTTAAATTATATTTAATTAATACCTCATTTTATCAATTTTCCAGAATATTCTAGAATATAATATATACTTATAAAAAAAATAATAAACCCTAAATAAAATCAATAGTAAATTTATTTATACATTTTTCTCATATTTTCAACGACAACTAAGGAATAGAATCGTCATTATAGCACCATAAATTATAATAAATATATTTTTGTCAATTTTATAAATAAATATAAATTATTAATACTATTATATAAATATAATTTTATTATAATCTAATATCATAATATAATTAATATAGATATATGGTATCTATTATATTCAAATTATAATATTAATCATATATTATTATTAATAATAATACTATTAATCTATATTTATAATTAACTAATATTAAATAAATAAATTATTACATATAAATAATATTAATAAATTAATTATATATAGTGAGATGATTTTACATTAAGCTATTTATATATATATTTTTAAAAGACAGGAACGCATAAAGAGACAACTCATTTTAGTGCAAATACTAATTAACAGCCTACCAGCAAGGGAAGCCTTTACATCTTTTTGAAAAACAAATGAACTTAGAAAGATATCACAAAGAAAAATCACAACGGGAGTGTAAAACAGTTGTAAGTCTACCAACAAAAAAACACTATTAAATATATATAATATATATATTACTAATCATAATTAACTTATCCATATATTTATTATAATATATATTATCTCATATATTATATATAATAAATGTAAATATATATAATATAATATATAAATATTATATATATTTATAATTATTACAATAATATAATATATATATATATATATATATATATTATATACAAAGTAATAAAACAAATTTTTTATTGTTGAGCACAGAGAGAGAGAGAGTGAGAAGAGTAGAGAGAGAGAGAGGTGAAGAAAGAGATGAGATCGGAGCAGAACGCAGAACAGAGAGAGAGAAGAGAATCGTCAGTAAGAGAGAGACTAAGAGAGAGATCTAGAGAGCACGCAGAAGAAGACTAAAAGTTGCATATGAAGGAGGAAAGAAAGAAAAGAGAGAGAAAGAGAATAAAGAGAGAGAGATTATAAGAAGAATGGAGAATGGATCGAAGAAGAATAAGTACGAGATGACGCAAGTAGATGAGAGAGTGAGAGAGAGAGAGAGAGATACCCATTACAGAGAAGTAGATATAAGAGTGAACAAAGACATTAATATACACGTTTTAAGATTATTGAATTCAAATATTAAATATTAAATGAAAACTTCAATAAGTTTATTAGTGTTAAAAAAAATTCTTTCTATCCAAATTTAGTAGATTATAAAGAAATACTACAGAAAGAGATTATTTTTTAAATAATAGATACAACACACACACGCATGCACGCACGCACATTTTTTAATATTATAAATAACATTAATATATAATATTAATATATCACTAAATATACTATATTTTAATATATTATAATATAATTATAATACTATAATCAAATACATACATATAATATATATATATTACTACTATAATAAATATATTTATATAATCTCAAAACAAATAATAAAATATGTAGCATTTAAAAATAAATTGTTTGTATGTTTGTATTAATATATTTCACTTTTATAATTATATTATTTTCTTTTAATATTTATTTTAATAATATAACATATATATATTTATTAAATAAACTTAAATTAAAATTGAGCTTTTTATATTTTATTTATATGCATTCAGTTCGGAATTACAAAATTATCATAAGCTCCAGTTAAGAAGATTGTTTTCCCACAAAACTAGTGTTGTGCCGACGCTTAACAGGATGTCCAGGTGGCGTGTGCGTGAGTGCTCTTGTCCTCTGTTGAGTGTTTCAGGTATGACGAGGGTGGTACTCCGACATGTGAATGCGCAAAAATTATCGGTATTACATTTCGGACAATCACTATTTCAAAACTGTAATCAATCTTAAAATAGTTAAATTTTATATAGAATTTTCACTCGAATAAAACTTATACATTTCACTCTTCTCTCTCTCTCTACTCATCTCTCTCTCATCTCTCTCTCTCTCTCACCCTTCATCTCTCTCTCTCTCTCTCATCTCTCCTCTCTCTCATTACTCTCAATCTCTCTCTCTCTCTCTCTCTCTCTTCTCTCTCTTCTTACTCTCTCTCTCTCTCTCTCTCATTCTCATAATTGACTGCGTGCTTATTATTACATACCGTTAAACCAACAGAAAACTTTTTATCTCTGGGTTCCTTAATATTATATATATATATTAAATAATATTATATATATATCTCTATAATATAATATATATATTATATAATATAATATAAATAATATATAATAATATAATACTATCTCAAAATAATATATATATAATTTAATATATATTAATAATACATATAATATATATAATATAATATATTATATATATATTTAATTAATATATAAATATATAAATAAGATATATATAATATCATATATAGTTCACTTAATATATATATAATAGTATATACTATATATATAAATATATAATACATAATATAATAATTATAAACCACACATAAATTAAATTAATAATTAATAATAATATTATATTATATATATATAATATACTCATATAATATAAAATATAAATATATACAATAAACCCAAATATTAATATCAAAAATAATAATATATATTATATTCAATATATAATATAATTATATATAACATATATTAAATAATCATATATATATCGTATACAATAATATATAAATATATATATATATAAATATATATATATTAAATATTAATGAATATAATATATACAATTAAATATATAATATAATCATAATATATATATATATACTAACATATATATTATATATATAATATCATAATATATATACTATATAATAATGAATATATTATAGTTTAATTAAATATATATATATTAATAATATATATATAATATATATAATATATGATATAATATATATAACAATAATATATAATATAACTATATTATATATAATTATAATATATTAAAATGGGCCAGCATCACGAAGGGAATTCAGGCATGATAACTAGAAAAACTATAACATCTTTGAGTGAAAATAAATAACATTTTTGATTTATTCAAGGAAAATAAATTTCATCAAAGAAACTTAAATAAAAAATTTTATTTTATTCTATAATTATTTATTAATTAACATAATAACATTCTAAAACTTACACCTTGACATTGTAAACGCTTTGATTGACTTTGAAACCTTGCATAAGTTTCTCGATATAAAGAGTGCATAAAGGTGCCAAATACACCATTTATTTTTTTCGCTTTGGAAGTGACAATATTTTATTTTTTCTTTATATCATTTTTGACGCTGCCTCGAGCCCGACGGTAGGACAGAGGGGGTCTTTAGATTTTTTATTTTAAAAATATATAAATTCAACATTGTTGGCACCTTTGTGTGCTCACTCGGAGTAAGCGGCTACATAAAATGAATCAAAGGGAAGCATTATTTTTCTTAATAATTTTAAAATCAATTTTTATGAATTTTTCAAAATGGCTCTTATTTACGTTTTTTATTTTATTAAAATTTCTCCAAAGGACAAATGTTCCCCTCACCTGATTAATTAAAATGATAATTTATTTATCGTGATAGTGCTGTTATAAGTTTTCTAGTTTACATGGCCTTGAATCATAATTCGGGATTAGACTGTACCTATAATATATATTAATAATATAATATATATAATTAATAATATATAACTTTTGGCGATACATAATACTAAGAGATAATTTATAAAATCTACTATACAATTATGTTATTTTATATATTCTTATAAAAAGTATATTTTAACATAAATAATATATATATATATATATTATATATTATATATATATATATATAATATTATATATATATATATTCAAATATTATATATTAATATATATATAATATTATCTTTAATAAAATTATGCTATATTGTTATAAATTAAGTATAATTAATAATATAATTTATTATATAATATATAATCTTGAGGGAAAAAGTTCTATATTTGAATCGTTGTGTTTCGTTCAGCCAACCCTGAGTGGCTTGGCATTGACTCTTAGGCTCTGGGTGATGGCTTTCATGATAAGCCATTGAAAGCCTATAGCCAGTCATTCCAGCCGCTCTCTCGGCTTGGAACTGTAACAAATGGTAAATTGAACTCGAACACGACGTTACGAATATATACTATATAACTATATATATTTAAAAATAAACTATATATATAATCATATAAATTAATTATATATTCAATATGTAGTATACTATATCAATATATATAAATATATATAATATCATATAATATATATATTTACTCAATTATATATATATATTATAATTAAATTTAATATAACATATAATAATTATATAATATATAATATATAGTAAATTCGGTGTCATACCTGACCAGATTCCATATCTAACTCCATTGTTAAAAGCCGGTAAAGATTCGACCTATAACCGGGAACATGGATCTTGGTTTTGCAAAAACAAAGTCAACCATAACCATCAAATAGTGATCTGGTTGCTCAAAAGAAAGTTCAAACCACCTAAAACCTAGATTGGATCGTGTGGTTGCATTAAGAATAGTTTAACACTATACCTAGATGGATCGTGGTTGGAAAGAAACTTCAACCTAACCGAAATGGATCGTGGTTGCACAAAAGCTAACAACGTAACACCTAGATAATACTTTTTTTTAAGTTACAAAATTACTATATTTAAGTATTTATAATAAATAATCAAATAAATAGTGATAAAAATTAATAAAAAATTCTAAATTATTATATATATATATATCAACATAATTAATACTTTATTTAAATAATTACACATATAATCAGTGATAAAGCGTAGTTAACTCATTTAAACACCTATATAAATAATTTATATATCTAAATATATTACATATATATATTATATATATTTCATATCAATTATTATATATATTATATAACGTTACGTACTTTAAAATCTTTTGAAAATATTTCAAAAGATAAAAGAAGATCACAAAGTGACGCTTATTTTCTCGAACCATTAATCGACAATATGTATAGCGAAATACAATGTTTTTTTTTCAAATACTAACTTGTGATATTGTCATAAATAATATAATGCTAATAATATTTCCGTTCAACCAATTTGTATTACCATTAAAACACTCTCACAAAGATAAAATTAAACGTAAGTAAAATAAATATCACAACTCTCATTAACCATACACTCTCGACAACCAACATTCACGTTATTCCAATGGACCAAATATGACAAAATTTTTTTATCGTTTCATCAAGCCCAACCGCGAAAGAAAGCCAATTCGGCTATTTTTTAAAATATATATAATAAATTAGGCACTACATGTCCCTGATAAGACTATTAATAATAAACACTATAATTATACATAAAATATAATATACGAATGTAATACACATAGTTTTTACTTACTAATTTTAATTTATGTTATCACTATCACCAATCAATATCAATTATACTCAAACACTTTAATCATAAACGAAGATTCCCATATTTTTAATTGATTAAATTATTAGCCAACACAAACCTTATTCACAATAAAAGACACTATTTAATAAAAATAAACTTAAAATCAAAATTACATATGAAGCACTTTTCCACAAAAATTTAATAACAATAGGAAAATTCAAATCTCTACCGTCAAAACATCACAAAGGGTCAAGACCCGGCTGACATCATAGATTAACCACCGTCACTTGAACTTAATTAGCAAAACCTTTATTTTCACAAATGAAAATATGAAACTGATTCCAACAAAGAGTTCTTTAATATTACACGCTTTAACTATATATATAATAACTATTAATTTACACAATTACATATAAAAAATCAGCAATTTTACCTAATATATAAATATAATATATATCATTTAAATATAAATATACTTATTATTACTATATAATGTTTTTCAACGTTGCTAACATATATATATATATATATATATAAATTCAAAGGCGAAATATATGTTATATTATAATACTGAATAGTTATATTATTAAATTTCTCATGTTAGTGTTTACAGGTACTTGGGTATCTGTATTTTTCTTAGGTACGTAGCCATGTTCAACACAAATGTTTATTCAAAACAATTTGGATAATGCCCAAACTCTCTAGCATCCTAGCTATTATTACATAAATCAGATAACAATTATAGCAAGTCAGAGTAGCTATAGCATGCACTATTCATTTCTAGAGATGAATAGTCCAGCATCATAATGGGACCATACTTCCTTTATGTGGGTTCACTATCCTTAAGAAATATAACTAATATCCTCGATGTTTCACCTGTTAAACCCTCGGAAGGAGCGTCTTATGTAAACAGTGCAGCTAGACAAAGTCCCCTTTATGAGATTTTTTTCTGGCGTTTCGTGAAAAAAAAAAATACCAGCTGATAGCAGTTGTCTCAATCCCATACATAGAAGATCTTTTATCTTTATATTCTATTGAAGAAGAATTACTGATAGATGGAAGAGTTTTGTTATATTCTAGAAGAACTACAGAATTTACTATTTACACTAGATTATCTCAAACCTTAACAAACTCATTCTCTACGGCCACGAACACTTACTCGTTCTATGGGTAGAGTTTAGGACCTACTCAATGTTATGAGCACTCAACTCGATGTAGATGCAAACTCAAACAGCATTAGAATTTGTTTTTCATCACCATGTGGATATTATATGTATTTTATTTGTCTTCTTATATTACATTATTTACTTGTGTTATTTTATAATTTTTATACATTTCATCATTCTTGTTCTTTATTATTTTTATATAAATTATTACATTTTATTTAGTTATTTTATTTTCTCACCAACACTCGTCTGAGATTAATGTTTGTTTTGAAGATTTTGATCAGATCATTCATTGAAATTTTTCATTGTGGGTCAAATTTATGAAAATAATTGTACAGATTGTAAAGGCTTTAATTTTGAAAATAAGTTTCTTTACATTGTAACTTATTATTCATTAAATATTTGTTTTCTCTTTTGCTTGTGGAAAGTATTGAATATACATCAAAGACAAATAGACAATATTATATAATACTATATTTATACATTATATTATTCTATTAAACTTATTTTATTTCTATTAATTTATCTTCCCCAACCACTAATTAAAAATTAGGAATGATTTTGAAACGGGATTTTAATTGAATCAATTGACTCACTAATTGTAATCTTTAAAATAATTTTAAACTGAGGAATAAAAATAAAAATTCTAAAGATTTTCTGTAATTATAAAAACTTTAATTTTAAATGGTTAATGAAGAAATTAGCGTAAATCAGTGAGATTGTTTTTAACGCAGTAATCAACTGGAAGTATTTGCAGCTTTGGAATAATGAATTGGTCATTAGTCATTAAAAACAAATTAAATTTTAATAAACCATATGTAAGCCAAGGCTTCCTGATTGCCTCATCCTGGATGAGTTATTGAGAGAAAGCTGCAAGAAAACTCTATTCTTCAAAGTACTCAGACGATAAATTTTTTTTTCCAGAATGGTGGTAAATCTTCTAGTTGTGGGAAATTCAGAAACTGAAATATTCTACACTGAACGTAGAATGCTACAAGAAGAATACGACATATGTGTACAAGTAGAGAACCGATCGGGATGTCGTTTGGAAGAATGTCTACCATTAATTCAAAGAGGTATGAATGAAAACACTGACGTGATATTTATCTGGGCTCTCACTTCGTGGGCCTGGGAGACGATGTCGATAAATAATGGCAACAACACTACAACCGTTTTGAAACCTACTAATTCCTTTTCTTTACGTGAAGTACCTACTATCATGAGTAGGATCACTGAATATGTGGTGACAGTAAATCCCACTTGTGAAATCTTTCTGGTAATTCCTGGAGTTCAGGATATCTATAGCTTTAACCAGACCCTATTGGAGAAGGCTTGGGGATCGTCATGTAAAGATTTCTTAGAGAAACATCCTATATTAAACCCCATAAATATGAGGAATCATTCTATCTGTATATATCAAACATTTGAGTTCCTCATGTCCACTGAATATATGTGGGACAATAAAAACCTATTTTTAGCCATTCATGTCATCAATTTATATTATTCACGACATTCTCGGCGAAGATTGCTGAAGGGAAAAAAACCTCCTCATGCAGCCTATCTTGGTAAAAGTTCACTAAAACTAAATCTCCATCTTATTCCCGATGGACTACATGGAAATCAGGAATTCCTCAAGTTCTTTATGTTACGAAATAAAAAATTATTTAAAGTCGCTTCGAATTTTGAGAAATCAAGCCAACGAGACTCTCTTCCTGCTGGGAGCTCGCATAGGGCTAGAACTGAAAAGACTTCCTCTCAACCATCCATAGTGAACCGATTTCGATTTCCTAATGAAAATTATCTTGAAAACTTGTCAAAAAAACGGAAAGTATCTTTCTCGCCTTCCGGGAACAGACCTGTGAATAATGTACACACAATTGGTGCTAAACCTGAAGGCGATGTCCTATACCAGTTTCCAGATTTACAAAAACTTTCCGCTTCCAGTGGGGAGTCACTACAAACCCATACTTATAACAACCCTAATTCGTTATCCTACTCAGTCTCACCCACAGTTGGAAGCCAACCCCCGACGTACGTGGAGTCACAACCCGCACATAATTCAAGTGGTTATCCGAGATGTGGTCAAAATGTTTGCTACTCCTCAGTTACAGTGCAACCAAGAACGGATTACCTCCTTACAAAATATCCAGAGCCACTGACATCGAATTGGCGATAGTATAGCAACAGCGATTGTTAATAAAATATTTGTATACCATTCCATAACAACCCGCAATTAAATCGTATGAATGTAGATAAAAGAGAAATGAAATGAGGTTCCAAGCTTGGTGAAAGCTTGGTGAGGAAGGGTATAATGGGGACTGTGGGAGAGACCCCCCTCTACCCCCCTCTTGATTAAATAAAGTAACATGATAAGACGCACATGTGGTAGGCAAAATCTTAAGCTTTATTATTCCTTAAAATATATATCAATTAGGAAGTAATGTTGTTAAGATTTATAATTTGTTTTTCTAATTTGATTTTTATGAGTAACTCCTAAATTGATGAATAAGTAAGAGTATATTTGTGCATAATAATTTAAACATTGTATGAACAATGAATATGCACCTTGCAAACAAAAGGGGAAAACTAAGGTGATGTTAATAATCCAAATAAGGTTATCTGGAGCAGAGGTATACAGCTCCGGCCAATTCTAGGCATTCTCAAAGATCCGGTTCTAGCCAGACTCCACCGGAGCTTTTATTATTTAAGAGACTATACACTGTATAGGGCCTATAGGCTATACTATATCTATATCGAAATGCGAGTTGGTTTAACAATTATGCTATCACAGTCACAGATATATGCAATATTTATTTTTAACATTATAAAATCAACTGGAAAAAGAAAATGACTAATTTTTTCTTTGTTTTCCTAACTACATATATTCATTATTTAATTATTTAAAATTATAAAATGAACATAAAAGACTGACAAATTTTCTTTTTTATTTTTATAACTATTTTAACTTTGCATGTAAATTTATTCAAATATTCGAATATTATGATGCCGAAAAGCCAGCTGTTCTCCATGTTTAGGTGTTACTCGTGACATTTTCTCTTCAAATGTTACCTGCTTCAGAAAAGCATCCCTTGAGTATACTGATAAAGATGTGACATCAAGCACTCTTCTTGCTATAAGAGTGATGTATGGATTCCATTTTTCTCTTTTTGGTTTCATTTTCACTTTCTTTATTCTCTTCAGTATGGCAATAACTTAAAAATCTTTCTGCTGTATCAGATATTAGATCAGTTGATGTTGATGGTATTCTACTCGAGAAGAATTTTCTTAAGGTTTAAGATAGTGACTGTTCTATATTCTTAAATCACTCATCAATATTGAATTTGTTCTTTATTTTATCTCATTTCATCTATAATTCACTACAAAACTTTTCATTTAACAGTTTCATAAGAAAAGTTCATATTTTCAATAAACAAAATAGTACGAATAGTGTACAAGCTACTACTGTTATATCGGTAAAAGGTCGTAAAGAACTAGCACGAATTTTGTTGATGAACAAAGTCTTGAATGCTCTAGGGTTTTGCATGATGGCGGTGGTGTCGTTACCGGTGTTAATGTATAGTACTGAAACTATAGTGTGGAATAAGGGGTATAGATTTAAGGTAGTGTCTGTTCAGATCAATAATCTTAGGTGTGAGAAGAATTCATAAAATGGAGAATGAATATGTTAGGGAGTTGTGTGATGTGTAGAAAGGCTTATATTAGTTTAGGTATATTAGTTAGAGAGTGTCTGAAGAAAAAGAACATTTATTTGGTGGAAGCGAGGGTATTGGTGGTTAACGGGAGTAAAGGGCATGATTTTGTGAGGTTGTGGTTGTGGGCCTGGGCCAGGGTATGAACTCTGATATTGACGAGATACCACAATGGCTGGCTGTCACTATGTAGTGAAGCTTCAGATCGGATTTTGCCGTGACGGTCTCTTACTAAAGGGAAGGGTATGAAAGAAGGTTGTGGGGGATGAAGCCCCACCCTCATGTTGGTCATGGTCTTCTACTTAGCTATTTTCTTTCTGGTACATGCTGAGCACCCGACCTCCAGTATTTTAGAACTAAGGGACATGATGATGAATATATATATATATATATATATATACTATAATATATATATATATTAATATATATATATATTTAAGATATATATGTATAATAAATATATATAATATAATATATTAATATATATATATATATAATTATATATTCTTTCTTTCTTTCTTCACCTTCCTTCTATGCCCCAAGATTGGGGTAAGGTGCTGTACAAGAATCGGAAAAGAAAAAGAGTAGGGAGAACATGAACAAAACGTCGGAAAGAAAGCCCAGCCTACCGGCCCCTCTGTACCATTAATTAGTGAGAACTCGTCACAACAGAAAATCCACCCTAGACATCATGGGACCGCGACGACCCTCACTATGGTAAATCGTCAATTAAGGGTTCAATCCCCTGCCCAGGTTGCCACAACCATACCCCCTCAATAAACCCCGCCATTCTCTCCTATTCATCACCTTTATTCTCGCCTCTGCCAAACTCACATTTCTCTCTTCAAGACATTCCGTTCACCGACTCAAATCCACTTTTCTCTTCGGTCTCCCAGCCGGTCGGTTCCCAAACACTCACACTTACATCCGCTTAACCAACCTACTATCATTCATCCTTTCCACATGACCAAAACCATCTCAACATACTTTCATTTATTCTCTCATACCCCTTTCTTCACACCACACCACTCTCTAATACGTTCTTCCTCTCTTTAATCAATTCTTCTCACACCAGCACCCCCTAAGATTATCCATAAGAGAGTTATAATTGAACTTTAATCTTACTTCTTATTCCAGAACCATAGTCTCACTACCATACATAACACAGGTAACAACATACCCTCATGTAAGAACCCTAGGGCACACTCAAGGACTTAGTCCCTTTGCATTCACCAACGATTTAATTGCCCAGCCACCTTCCCCATTCACAACTTTTCCTACTAACACTCTGATCGTCCGTCCTTCTTGCACACATATAACCCTAAATATTTAAACTCATACACTGTTCTAGCTGCTCACCATCTACATAATCTTCACACTGAGGGAGTGTCCTCACTCACAACCATAACCTTACTCTTTCCACGTTTACTTCAAGCCCCTCCTTTCACACACCCTGCCAAATTCTCCTATCAATCCTCTCAAACTCTCTTTCAGATTCGCCACACAGAACAAAATCATCCGCACTATTAATAGGTAGGGCACCCTCCACTCAACCCCATTCTCCACCATTCTAACACCATTTCTGCCATCCCCACCTCAAATTCTTTCATAACCCCATCCATATACCAAATGTTGAATAACCAAGGAAGACATAACACAACCCTGTCTTACTCCGCCTATTAATCCTAAACCAATCACCATTGACACCATTTATTCTTACACACGCTTCACTATCGTCATACTACTTTTGATTCCATTCAGAAGCCTACCACCAACACCATATATTCACTAACACCTGCCATAACGCTCCCATTAATCTATCATACGCCTGTTGCAAATCCATAAAAACCTAAATACAATTTATTCTCTTCTCCCATCATTTTGCCCTCAATCAATTTGTTCAATGTTAAAGATTTGATCCACACATCCTCTACCACTCCTAAACACCTTGTTCTTCACCAATCAGTCCCTCAGTCACTCGACGCACTCTTTCGACCAATACCAGCATATACCTTCCCTACAACACTCAATAAACTTATTCCCCTATAATTTCTACAGTTCCCCTTTTCTTCCCTTACCCTTATACAAGAGTACTATTACCGCTTCTCCAATCCTTTGGAATATACCTTCCATAAACGCTTTATTACAAACTTCCAAATCCAATCAAGCACCATCTCGCCTCCGCCTCTTGATATCATTTTCACTAGTAATTTCATCTTTACCTGCAGATTTACCATTCTTCAACTTTTCTCACCCTACCCATTACCTCCTCCTTACTAATAACCTCATCCCAAAATACCTATTCCTTCTTGCACCATTCAAACCCACACACATTCACTAAACACCTCATCATTACTGTTAATATGTGCAGATTTTCGAAGTGTTCTGTCCACACTCCCCTCACAATCCATTATCATTCAGTTACAAAAAGCACAATCCCTATCATTATTCTAAGCAGATCCCCTTATTTCATTCTTAACCTTTCGCGCTCCTTCCAGAAGAGTTTCTATTTCCTTGTATGTCCTCATTCTATCCTTCCTTCCAAACTGTTCATTACCTCTGTTTTCCATACGTATTACACCTTTTAGTATTTCTTTTTTCCTCACTTATATAATTCCAAGCATCTTTCTTTTGAATTCTCATCATTTGCTTTTGCTACATTCAACCACGCTTCTTTTTTTACCTTTAACCGCTTTCATCACCTCTTTCATTCCACCATTCGCTTTACATTCTTACTTCCTACGTTTAGCCACATCCACACACTTCCTTATGCATACTAACAATTGCTTCCTCATTTGCCCCATTTGTTCAGTATCACTTGTTCACATTCAACCGTTTTATATATATCGCTCTTACATACTTATCCTGATTATCTTGCACACTTAACTTCTCACTTCTTTCCTTCCTTTTTTACCACCTTCCTCTCCACAAGCCCCCACTAACTAATTTTACATAGGAACAACATAATGATCTGAAATCCCATTCCTAAACCCCAACACATAACATCCAAACACATACTTCAACATTTCTCCTTCTTCACCAACACTAAATCAATATACTTTTCACTTCACTTTACCATCTCTACCTACACCAACTCTAAGTATACTTATACTCTTGTGTTTAAAGAAAGTATTACTTACACACATACCTCTCTCTTCACAGAAATCAATCACCTTCCTACCATTCTCATTTTCTTCCCGCAACTCCAATACCTGTTTAACCATCTCTTTTTTGATCACCTATCCAACCTTCTAGATCTCCCAAAAAACTATCAATCTGAAGCTCCTACTCACCCATCCAGAACATTCACAGAATTATCCCAAAAAAATCTCGTACTCTCTTCAACGTTTCCCTCAGATGGACCATACGTCACAACCACACATACCTTGACCTTTTATATATATATATATTATATATATATATATATATATATATATATATATATATATATGAATTCTGCAAAAAAGTAATATACTTTAGGATATCTTTAATATAAATATGTAAAATATGTAATATGATCACTACTGTGCAAATGTTTATAGTTGTAAATTTTTTTCTTTGCTAATAAAAAAATTATAAAACGACTCTCTTTCCATTGACCTCAAAGAAAATTTTTTCCATTTAAGTTTATTTCTTAACAAATTAATGATAAATGAAAGTATAGATATGGGGGGTGAACCCTTTATACTTCTCCCACCTTTGGGAAAATAGACAAATATATTCATTTTGAGTGAATAAACTGAAACTAAGGCTAATCTTGATACTGATAAGCATATTTTAGTTTATGATGACACAGTTTTTTTAAATTAACCTTTGGCTTGTTGAAGAAAATTCAAGTAAGCCAAGGTCCGAATCTCATTAGACTTCTTTATGCCGCTATTAAGAAACATTAAGAATATAGAGACAGTAAAAAGCCACATGGGCCTATCGAGACTGTCCCAGTCAACCCACTACCCAAACATCTATGCAAATCCACAAAGCACCCTAGGGCTTGATAGTTTGTAACTACAAACCACCAATTTGGCTTAGTCAAAACTAATGATATTAAAATATGATACCCAAACATCCACATGCATTCAATAACTTAAGGTTATGGTCACACAGCCATCTAACTAAACATATCACAACTAAAAACTCGCCAATTTGGCTTCGTCAATATTTAATATATGATTCCCAACCCATCCATAAACGAATCTAACCCTTTCTTAAATGTTGCAATCGAGTCACACTCAACAACTACTCTGGCAGACTATTCCAAAATTAAAACCCTATACTGAACATATACAATCTCTTATAATGGTAAGGATTGCTTGTGTCTACCTCTTTCTTAATCAGCTTACTATGGCCCCCTGTCACCTGTCATGTTCTACTATGAAATTTATTGGTCTCTGTATTATCAATAGATGTAATATTTTGTTGACTGTATCATGTCCCCTCTGAGAAATCGCCTTTCTACAGAAAACATTCCTAACTCCTTCAGCCTCTCCTCATAGCTCTTACCCTCAAACCCAGAAATCATCCTTGTTGCTCTACGTTGCACTCTCTCTAGCATATCTAAGTCTTTCTTTAAATAAGGGGCCCAAACTTGTGCACAATACTCTATTACTGGCCAACATAGCTATTATACAGTTTTACTTTATTATCTTCCTTGCACTATTTATCGTTTTTATTTGCATTTATATATGCCCAGCATCAAGCTTTATTTCTAGCTTCCAAACCAGTTAGCTACTATGCAGATAAAAGACAAAAGAAAAAATATGATAAATTAGCAGAAACCATTATGCACATTTACTGCTTGTTGCTGAACATATACAACAGGTCTCTTTATAATGGTAAATTGTTTGTGTCTACCTCAGTTCTTACATCAGTTATCAATGAATAAAAAATAAAATTCTGAAAAAAAGTACTTAAAAATCTCATTGAATGTACAAAAACTATGGGTGAAGGAAAAATTCTGATTGCATTTTTTTTCCTTTTTAAGATTTGACACACTCCTGTGCAGGGCCCTTTTCAAGGAGGGAACAGAAAATAATAAAAATATCTACTTATATTTCAGACTTCTTCACTAGTCTGACTTTCTTTTCTTCTTCTTCTTAGAAACCTTCTCCTCTTCATCTATTATCATAGAAGAACCTGCATTGGAATTCACCGTAAAAGTTGTTAGAAACATATTAAGCGGTTTATATGCGATCATTTAAAATATTCTACTTACATTAGTGTAACTTAAAAAGTACCTAAAATTCCGAAAATATTTTTATAAATTTCATTGTACAAAAACTGTGGGAGATAGAACCATTCTGATTGGATATTTGAAAATCGTAAAAAGTTATGGTTGAAACACAATAATCGTCTCCTGTGCCAAAGTCTATTCACCAGTGTAATTTTTATATATCGACATGCTGAATTCAAATTTTTTTAGTCAAGTCCGTTGTTTATTCTATGCCCGATGTCATATTTTTATGCTCAAAATTTTTCCAATAAATTAAATAATTATAAAGACAGTTCTCTTACTAAATCAGAGCAGCTTCAGTAGTGTAAATTTTTCATAATACTACAATCTGGTGATGTACTCTGATTCAAACTTCTGTGATTAGTTGAAAGGGGAAATTGACGGAGCATATATAAAGTGGCATATTTATTAAAGACAAGACTTGGTCCCTTGCTTCCATTGTGTCGCTGCACTTTATATAGCTAACTTAAATTCGTTTCACAATTGAACGTTGAAAGTATTTTTAGAGATAGTAAGAAGCCACATGGGCTTATAGTCAACTAGAGTAAATCATGGTCATGCAAAACCAACACAGCACCCTAAGGCTTGTCAATATCTTATATAGTATACATCGACTAGGCTACTACCAAAAGCAAAACCTATAGCTAAGGTACGTGCTAACCACACTACAAACTTTAAACAAGTTTGTTATAGTTGCAACATTCAGTTTTATCTTAATAACGAATTAAAAATCCTCCAATTTGGCTTAGTCAAAATATACTATATTATGCTCAAACCATCCATATACCTATCCAGTCCTTTCTTAAATGTTACAAGTGAGTCACACTCAACAACCTCCTATTACAACTAACAGCCCTATTATTGAATTAATGCTTTCTTATATCAAGATAGCATGCCTTCTTAATTTTCTTATCGTGTTTCATGATCTCCCGTTCGTGATTTATTATGAAGAATTTGTTGGTCTTCGTATTAGTAATAGATGTAAATATTTGTAGAGTTGTATCATGTCCCCTCTAAGAAATCGCCTTTCTATATAAAACATTCCTAACTCCTTCAGCCCCTCCTCATATATAGCTCTTATCCTCAAACCCTTTCCAGCATATCTGTGTCTTTTCTTAAATAAGGGGCCCAAACTTGTGCAGAATACTCTAATAATGACCTAACATAAAATTGCCATCACTTATTACAGGATGAATAAAAAGTGGAAGAATGACCCAAACAGATTTTGATTTATCTTTGGCGATGTCACACTGTTAGTTTAGTAATCAAGAATTAAATATTTCAGAAGAAAATTTTTTACGCACACTTTAGAATCAAGCCAGGGGATCAGGAGTCTTTTTCCCCTTCGTAAATGCTACATAATTTGTCTTAAAGATTTGCTAAGAAGGGCCAATAATAAGCAAATGTTTCTTGCTTTTGGTGCTTTATTGAAGGAAAAGATCACATAACTGATTGTTACTTTTGTGTAACAAACTTATAAGGTAAATTATTGTTAAAAACTAGACAAAAATTTAAGTTCATTTGATCTTTAAAATCATGGATTGAAATATATATATTTAATCTATGGTGAATCTGATCTTCCATGAAGACTAACATTGTTGTTATTATATCTTTCCTATTATGCATAAACCATAATAAGATATAGTATTGAAGCATCCTGACATAAAATATGGAAAACCAATGGTTCTTGGTACAAATCTTTTCCCAACATCTCCCTGCAACACCAACTGGCAGTCCGTTTCAGTCAGAGAAGTGACAGATGACAATTTCTTTCCTACCTATTAACATTGTATAGACAAGATAGTCCAAACCTTTAATCCAAGTTTAAAAGCTGTACTACTTATCAATGGTAACCAGATTCTTTCTGTTCCTATGGGTCACTCTGTGCAGCTTACTAAAAGTTACAGCTGTATGAAACTTTTCGACAATAAGCAGTATTATCACACCTAAGTAGTATGTGAAGACTACAGTTATGATTGTGTGGTAAAGGCCACATATGTATTATATAAAAATGTAATCTTATGATACCTTTTTTTTTTCTTTATAGGATGCATCTTTACTGACGGGTCTACATATTAACTATATCAGATATCCATATCGTCTTGTGTCTGCTAAATAGTTAAGTAGTCAAACAGCGATAGGCGCAACACAGCTGCAAGGCGACCTGAAACGGTGAATCTATGTTCCCACAATGTTTAGTCGCCTATTCTCGTGAAGCTGCAGGGGATTCTATCTTCACCTTTGAACATGAAGCTAGAACTAATAAAAAATTTTGTCAAGGCAAAGATATCCAACTTTCGATTTTGAGAAGGACCTATTTCCGCTATCAGTGTTGTCAAATTTAAAACGGTGTATATTTTACTGTCCTCAAATCTGACAGAGCTTATGAAAGTTGTCCTCTTCGATGAAAGTATGGAGAATAACGAGAGTAGAACTTTAATTTCATTAAAACTACATAATTCATACCAGCGACGTCCAGACTGTAAGTGTATTGTGAAGGAGTTTTCTAAGTTCCAATTTGCAGGAGTATGTATGTCAGTAATAAAGCTTTTTCTGAACTCTCGTTTAGATTATTTTTCAACAATTGTGTTGATTAGCGAGGAGCAGGGAGAGTGATTTCATTAGGATATTTAAGTGATAGAAGAGAGATTATGGGATTGTTGCAACTGTGTGAACTTGTTACTAAACACTTCATGAAAACTCCATGCGGGAAAACACAGAGTAATTCTTTAAAAGAATGACATTTCTTCCACATTGATTTTTTTTATTTTTTTTTTTATTTTTTTTTTACGACCATTCTAAATTTATATTATTTTTTATTAATGAACATTCTAAAGAAATACAATGTGTTAATAATTACATATATTTTGGAGTTGAGTTCTAATAATAATCTAACTTGATAGATAAAATTGAGCTATATTTTTGAATTTCAAGAATCAAAAATTATAGAGAAATAGAAATTAATGCATTAGCTCTAGAACCAATACATAATATTAATAATAATAATACATAATTAAATAATAATAATAATAATTATAATATAATAAAATAATACATAATAATAATAATAATAATAAAAACATTCGAACACAGCCTATTGTTATAAGCTAAAAATATAGCTCATATACTGAAAGAACATCATATAAGCCAAAAATTGCGTTTTCTCAGGAAAAGCATTTGAAGTTTCAAATTTCAACGCTCTCTCATTGGGACATTTGAAAGTTGGGATCTGAACTTTTGAAGTTGAAAGTACATATTTTTAAAACTGAAATTAAGTTCTAAATCTATGCAGATAAACAAATTACTATATTCTTATTAATTCTTTAATAATTAGAATAGTGACTTCTATATATTTTACAGTATAGGATATAGTATACTATTGTATACGGTTAAAGTATAATATATATCATATAGTAGTATAAGCGCTCGGGGTATTAGTACATATATATATATTCGGGATCTAATATGTTTCCTTATATCTTATAATATCATTATACATTTATATATATATATCTATAGGTATAGATAGATATATATATAAGGGGGTACCTATAGTAGTATAGTAGATTATGAATATTTGTATAGCGCCCTATACCTAATGCCTAGGTAGCAAGTGTGCAATATCTCACTATCACTTATATTTCATAAGTAAAATACTAATTACTTATTATATATGTTTTATTATTAGCAATTATCTCTACCTCACTATAATAATATTTCTATAATGGGTTCATAGACGTGGAGCTAGCGTGAACTTTAGCCTATAAATTATAAAAATTATTCTTAAATAAATAGTTAGAATATGTCATATAATTCCGAGAGTGAGGAGTAATATATAGGTATATAATCATCTTTTTAGATATTAAATATATATATATATATATATATAAATATATCAAATTATATATTAATCTGTTGTGTATTATTACTATATGTACTATTATATATATATATATCTATATATATACTATATCCTATGATATTATATAGAACTATACAGTAAATACTCTTGTAATCAACAATCCTTTGATAAGATCTATTATTAAAACATTAAAGAATTCTCTTATTAGATTAATAGTGCTCTAATTTTTCATTATATTCAGCTTTATTTTTAATCTTTATCTCTCTGAATTATATAGTTCAAGAGCTCATATTTATGAGTTATAAAATTTTTACAAGCCGACTTCATAATCCCTTTTTTATAGTCTTGAGATAGTTCAATCTTGTTTGACCTATAAATCAACAAATTGGTTCCATTAAGGAATATATCACGCCGATACCTTTAAAAAAAATTAGGGATTTGTGAAATGTTGGTATTCCTAAATTATTTTATTACATTATAATTAATTGAGGTATTTAAAATTAAAAAATATTGATGAGTCTTTGTGTGTGGTTAACACGTATACTTGGGCTTCATGTATCGATATCATTACTCAACACTCTCTCGAATATATGGAGGAAACATATTATATTTATTATATTTTTAGGTACTTAAGTATGTTTAATTGCGCCATAAGGAACTAAAAGGAGGCTTATGAAAACAGAAGAATTTGTGAGATAACTCGACCTTACATATTATTAGTCGATATCTAGTACATGAGCTAAATATGGAGTATAATTTGAGTTGGTATGATAAACATATAGTAAACGGAAATTGATGGAGTGAAATTTTTCCACAAATTTGTGCAACAATATATGCCTAAAATTTTGCGAGAATGTGATGAATTTACGACGCACATGTAACATTCTAATGAGAATGCAACCCTCTACAACACATAAATAAATCTCACAAGGCCCTCAGTGTGAGAGACTACTACAGACCAATTAGTTAACTATATCAGAAAATCTTCATGCTTTGCTCGTGTACACGTTGGTGGGAGAAATTGGGGACGAGGAGGAATCGATAGGGTGTAAGAAAGAATATGTTACTATACTCTCTAGAAGTAGAGGTCCACCAATCATACTCTCAAAAACTATCTAACGTTGTTATATAACGAACATAACTTATACAGGAGAAAATCTAGGACATACTCATATATGCTAGAAAATTCTAATCAATGCGCGCTCAAATTTTTAAGGGAGGAAACTGTTTACGATAAATATATAAGAAATATAATAACTAATACTTTGTATTAACGAGTCCGATGCAGAGACTGAATCCACATTGTCTGATATCTATCTATATGTGATTTTTTGAGCTGTATCTAGAAGAGAGGCTTATTAACCACAAGACAAAAGCGAGACTATTTATTTATTTATATCATTTGGAGAGAGAGGGTTGATATAGGACACTGTATAGTTTATATCTATTCATCTGATACAATATGGGATATATATTAAAGGTATTTACATGATATACATTACTACAGGGAGATGGCTCTGCGCATGACGGGAACATCGAGGGTCGCGGTTGCTACACTGATCTCTCCACTCAGATCTTCTCTTTAAGAATAAAGACACCACGTAGGGAGGCGAGAACCCCCGCACCCACAAATACCAAAGAGAGCAGGGGGTAATCGGCGGAGGCACCCGCTCCCTACGGAATGCGGGGCGAGAGATTAGAGAGGGTTACTACAGCACTCCCTAGGTGTCTACGAGTAAGGCCGAGATGATCACACGGAGTCGCTCGCGCGAGCGCGGAGTGGGCGGGAGTAAGGATCAACCCTGGTCTCGCACTGACATGCGACACCAGTCCGCTTTGCCGATGCGCTCGGCTCTAGCGAGTAATAAAGGGGGTATATATAATATATATTTCTTTAAGTTAATAAAAAAAGCAAAATTAATAGAAAGTCTATTTATAAGTTGATAACTGAGAGTTAGACCAATAAAATAGTCTCTAAATATATAAGGGACTACTCTAATTCAATTACTATATACTGAATTAAATTAACAATAATTTCTTTTATTATTTTTTATTTTATATTTATTTATTGTTTTACAATTTTCCACTACTGGTGAATATACTATATTTTAACCTGAGATTTCAAAAATGTAGGTGTTCCTTTTATTTTCGTCACTGAGTAAGCTTTTTGTAGTTTTATGAGATTTATAACTTTCTATGTGATTTTTTTTTGAGTGAGCATGTATCACACTGCGACACAACAACAGAATGTCGGAAGGTAACATAGATGGCCATACTGCCTTCTATCTATCCTGTACAGGTACCAAGTGTCAGTAGTTTTTGAGTAGATATGGATTGTGGCTCTTCTAAGAAATAATTTGGACCATTATATATATATTAATTAACACTATAGTTCTAATAGTACTATATAATATCATATATAAATATATATGATATATATAAATTCATAATATAACTATATATATATATTATAGTACAGATATATATATATTATATATAAATTATTTTTATCACCGCCGAGGAATAGGTGAATAACACGGAATATAATCTGGTGCAATTCCAGTATACGGCGCCTCATCGATATCAATTATAACTATACCACTATTATAACATCTCCCAAATAAAGTTTACTCACCTAGCCTAGATCACTTTATTCATTAAATTACTCTATCTATATTTGTATAATTTTGAATATAATAATATAATTTTTATATTTTTTTAAATTGATGCTTCTGCATATGTCGTAATTTATAGCCTGTTTGAAATTATGTCATTTGATATCGTGCTGTTTAGTGTATTATAGTGAAGCTTCTTAATGTTACCATCTGTGTAAACTTCACTAGATAGAAAAATGTAGAAATGAGTTGCTTTTGTAAAAAATACATAGCTAAACATTTTTAGAATAAACACTTTTAATATAAAGGTTTTCTCTTTTATATTGTTGTTGTCACCTACACGAATGTCATTTTACAGTTTTTTCTAGTATTTTCCATTTTTGAATAATTATTCTTCCTATAATTATCCTTTTTATTATATTTTGCCGCTGTAACCTTAAAATTATCAGTTAAAACTTATATCTCATATATGAGTTAGTTCCCACAACAAATTCGCTCTCTGTTCGCGTTAAAGAGTGAGTTCGTCTTGTGACTTTGTAAACGTGAGAATATTAGTATATATATATATTATTTAATAGCTGATAAATATATTATACAAAATATACCATACATCCAAAGTTAATTGGTCTAATACAGCAAATAGTTAAATACCGGTTCTCTTTTCTCACCAAATGATAGTAATTTAAACGTGCCGAATCGCGCACAGTAGTACTCACCAAGAGAAAATTAAGATGATTTTAAGTAATGAGAATGAGATTTTAATTATTATTTAATAAAATTTGAACATATAAATTTAAGAAAAGTTAATACTCTATGATTGATTCCGTATATTAAGAATGGAGTATACACGGTCATTGATATTTACTAAATATGAAAATATTATATTGTTTCAATCTAATAACTATTATATTTATGCATTGTAGACTTCTTCTTATTTGTCCTATATATTTGAGTATCACTAGTTCCATATGACATATCATTAGATGTAAAGGTTAACATAATAGTTCGAGAGGATACATTATTCGGATAGCATATAAATATCCAAACGTAATCTCTAACGAGATCCTTGTACAATCTGTTATTACGCAGATCTTACATTATTCATTATATAATTATATTTAAGACACAAGTATGGATAGTGGTGAGTCAAGAAGTTTGGGAGATCACCCAATACTATTGACATCCTAAATTTGCATTACCCTTACGCCTATAGTAATGATATATTAATACCTAAATATAACTATATATAGTAATATTCGTTATATATAGTTATTAATTTATATTAATTCAATATATATTCAGGTTAATATTATATATAATAATATATATACCCTATATTATTAGATTAATAATAATAATTAATATAGTATATAAGTTATAATATATATATAAATATATAGATATATAATAGTATAATATTAATATAGTATATAATTATATTATTAATTTATAATCTATTAATATATATATATGAATATAATATACTAAGGTATATATATACTATATATACTAATTATATATATATATAAATTATATATATAATATTATATATTATATATATATATATATATAGGCTTATTCCTATAATATATACTCATATCATGAATGATATCTTATATATTATATAATTATAGTCACTAAATTAATACTTATATAATTCGCACTAATATATTATGAATATAGGAAGTTACCTGCCTTGTAGTTATTACTTGTCATGTACAAGCCAACTATAGTGCTTCGAGCCATTGAGAAATGGGCGAGAAAGCTTCTACTACTCGTACACAAATATGCAAATTTCGATCAGCCTGTTTCATAATTACGTGGTATGCAATAAGCATTTTTGTTATGAAAACGTCTAAGGGCATATATTGCATTCAAATAACATGATTTGCAGTTTAGATATGCCCTGTAAGACGCCTAGACGAATTATGTCTATTTTTGTGTGACCGTGCGCGCAACTTAGTGGATATCATTCCACATTTTCTATATTTTTTATCGACTAAACACTCTGGTCAATCCGTGTTGTCTTAATATATAGGTTAATTGTTTATAGACAATTGCAATTCCACCTCACCTCAATAGCTTTGGTAGCCCCGCTCTATAAAAACCATCACCAAGGTTTTATTTTTTATTCTGGTTTTTCTGACTACATTTATATGTTTCCCCAATTCTCAGCTATGTGAAAATTCCAAAAAGGTGTCAATGAAGTGCGGAATGGTATTGAAACTGACAAGACGTATACCACCAGACAATGAGCATAAATACATATAGGACTTGACGAAGAAGTATTAAGAAAAATGATACTTGAGCCGACTAATACCAAATAATATTTTCTACACAAACATTGAAAGGAGATTACAGTAAATCGAAGTGGGCAATTATAGTACGAAAATAAACGTGGAAAAAATTATGGATCTAACTGATTTAGTTCAACGCACAGTTAAACACTATTACTTTATTAATATATAATATATATATATATAACTATATTAATAAATAATAATTAAATATATAATACTAATAAAACACCTATATTAATAATAAGTATGGACCTAATATATATAATCTTACTTTACTATATTACATATATTAATATATAATATCTATATATAATATATATATTATATATCAATATATATTAATATAATATATTATATATACTAGATATAATATATATTATAATTTAACTACATATTTATATAATATAATGAATTAAAATAGGTGTAATTACATCAATATCAATTAGTAATATTATAATAGTATTTATAATAATAATCATTGTCTATGATACTTAAGATTATAACTTAAGTTTAATTATATATAAAATAATGTAATGTACTTATATTTTGGTAACTACGTTTATATAATTCTTAATAATATATGATATTATTAAACTCGATGTATTAACTATATGTATATTTAATACTATACTATATATAATATATAACTAATGATGCAAAATTACAATAATAACTTAACCTCACAAAACCATATTATATAGTACTATATATATATATAATTATATTATATATTATATTATATAGTATATAATAACTATGAAACTTATATATATATTTATAATATACTATAGTTATAAATATTTATATTATAATATATATATTAGTAACGATATATATAATAATTAATATACCATTATATACTATAATATATCATTAAGTATATATATATTATATATATACTATATATAATATCAGTAGTAATGGCTTGCAAGGAGTGAGTTGAGTCAACTTATGATAGGATGGTTTGAAAGCAACTGTGAGTATTTGGATGAGATTACATAGGAGAGATTGATAGAAGAATTTGAAATTATTGTGAGTAAAAAGAAAAAACTTAAATATTATATTTTCAAAGAAATATTTCATTAAATATGAAAATTATATTATTCATTTATTTAAAAATTAAATATTACTTTATATGGAACAATTGGTAAAAACAGTATTTCAACCATGAATATAATTTCTTTTACGAGAAAAATTGGAGATATATTATATTTGAATAATTTATCGATTATTTTATTTAAAATTTAATCAGATATTGAAATTAGGATTTGAAGTTGTGAAATTAGTAACATTATCAATATATGCACTATCTTACTGGTATATCACACCCTTAGATATAGGGTATATATATTATATATATATATATATACTATATATACTATATATTATATATATTATATATATATATATATACTATATAATATATATATCATATATATAAATATACACGAGAGTACTAAATTCAATATGCGATCTTGGCAAGCCTTTTAAACATAATGTCTCAATCTTAAAGCCTCTAAATTCAAAAAGTAGGAGAATGAAAAAAATCGCATCCAAAGAAATTCAATTTAAGAGATGTCATTTATAAAAGCGGAGACTATTATTTTTATAAATCGGGTTTTAAGACGCGAGAGATTAATATCAACCATTCTGAGAGAGAGGAAGAGAATGAGCAAAGAGAGAGTAGTAGATTTTCGTTTCTTATTGAAAAGTGGAATTTAAACTACTTTTAACAACTTTACAGCTCTCCAACACATAAAGCACGTACGCAAATACAGATTGTAGGCATCTTGACTATATTTTCTGAGGGAGAAAAAAAATAAATGTTTCAGCTATTTCTAAACGTATGTAAAAGAACTTTAAATCTTCGGAATGAATGGCAAAAAAGCGTTCTCCTTTAGTTTCTTAAGAAGTTCTTTCCTTTCCTTCTTTTCAGACTTGAAGTCTTATCAGTAATGGAAAAGAAAGCTGGAATTAATACATTTCTTATGGTTTTAATCAGCTCGCTGGATAAGACTTCCTTTTAGATTTCACTATTTGAAAATTTAAATTTACAGAATAAGAAGCTTCTTTTAGAGAGAATAGTGATATTACATAGACTATTAAACCAGCAAGATGAAGATCCTAACTAGGATGCTCCTAACTGAAGCAAGTAGTTATACGTAAATATACCTATTCTACTAATCTTTATTTATAACCATATATCACTATTAAGAATATTTTATTACTGAACATAGTACTAATTTTAACAAATAAATTTAACCACAACCATGTGTAATATTATCAATATCACTTATTATTATTGAATACCTCCTAACGTAACAAAGTTTTCACATAATAATATGATTATACTATAGTACATATATAATCTATACTGAACTATAAAATAATGTACAGCGAAAACCTGACAAACTCACCCTTATAAACATGCATATAGACCGCAATAATTTATATATAACAAATATAAGTTCCTCAACTATATAATATTAAAATTTGTAATAAACAATTAACATCCAATGTTTTATACCTAGTCAACTAACTTTTTTTTATTACAGTACATCTAATTGTAACTAATATCAACTTAAGAATATAAATGACAATCATATATCGCTACTACACGTCCAAGTCAGCATTTCAGTAACAACTAACAGATACGATTACTCTCATCAGTAATCGTAAGTTTTCGGATATCGTTGTTACTCACAGTATATATATATTACACAACACAATATATAAATATAATATATAATATATTACACACACACACTAATACACATATACATAACACCAACCCACACATCCCACAACACAAACACTATAATCACACAAAAATACGTATAAATTTATTTATACGTAATTAAATACACATTAAGTAAATAAAGTTAATAATAAATTATTAGTTTTAGTGGCAGATTTTTCTCTGTTTAAATAAGAAATAAACCACAAAATCCCAGTGTATAAAAAAAATAGGAATATAAAATTGAAATATTTTAATATTATATAATATAATAAAAAAATATATTGACCTATCTCATTAGTGATTAACGAACAATATGAAAATATTTATAAAAGTGAAATACTAAGAAGAAATGTTACCGATGGAAAATATTAAAAAAAATTGCGAAATTTAATGACTGTTTAAAATTTCTGAACAGAATATTTAAATAAAAAATTCAAATGTTATTTTTATTTTGCAATAAAAAATTCTAGTAATGTTTCAAAATGAAAATTAAAATTAAAATATACGAAATAAATATTACAATCATAAAAAAATAAAAAGACACTAATTCAAATATATATACATAGATAATATTAATCTAGTAAGTATAAATTGTAAAATAACAAGTTAAAAAATTTAAAAATTAAAAATAAAACATAATATTTTCACACTTCTAAAGTACTTTTTGCAGGGAAATTCCACTTAAAAGGAAAACCAATAAGTGTATCAAAATTATTGAACTTGTGGTATTATCAAAAAAAAAATAAAGTGTAGAGAAGATATATAGAATTATCAAGTATCAATTAAAATAACACATAACCATAAAAGGAGTTATGTATTAATAAAAATAAAAAATAAGTGAATAAAATACATGTATAAGAATAATAATATAATAAACGTATATATAACCACAGAAACATATATTATACATTATTTAAAAAGTTAATGTGACGTTAAATAGATAAATTTTAAAAATTAGAAAAAAATAATTAAAAGAATTCTTAAGAAATATATTATATATTAAAAAATACAAATAGAAAAGTTTTATTGATAGTTACACACATATCAGCTTATCACTCATACATAAATATCACTTAGTTTATTAAGTGATCCATCATATGTATGTCAAATCACTATTAAGAAAAAAAATTTATATAAAATATAAAAAAAAGTCTATAAAAGAGATGGTGCATCGAGTAAAGAAAAATAAAAATCATTTTTATTTATTTAATATAAATAATTTTTGTTTTTTTGTCTCCTATTTATTTATTTAGTATTATTTTACTAAGTTTGCGAGCCTTTATCTTGCAAGAACCACTTCACCGGACAAGAGCCCTATTGCAAGGAGATGGAGTGTTGCAACGCTAAAATTTCAGCGCTAAGCGTAAAATTACTGCAGAAGTAACAGCAGAAAGACGTCAGAGGCTTTTAATATGTGAGTGGAGATTGAAAAGATTCTCAAGGTGGTAACTAGCGTAACCAGAGAATAGATGACAAGAGAACTTACCACAGCACACAGATGAGCACGCTGCGAAAGAGGAAGACACCACAAGCGAGAACACTAGCCTGGGAGTTACCAATATCGAAAGAACACTCGTGCGCAAGACACAGCACACCTTTGCTACGAGGGCGTCGTAGGTGGTGGTACGCGAGGGTAAGTTTATCCCTCAGCACACAACTGAGGATGCTTTTACTTAGCATAAACCTATACGAAAAAGAGCACAAATAATAGTACCAACATCGCGCGCACAAATAGGAGGGTCAATGAATCTGGAAAGTACAACAGAACAGTTTAAAGCCTTTTGGCCTTTGACTCGACCCCCTGTCAAAAGCCGGGTGAAACAGAGCCGCCCCAGATATGAGAACAGTATGCCATACAAGGGCGGATGAGACGCCTTGATAACTGGAGTAACTGAGAAGAGGAAAAAAAAATCTCGCAGTCTATAACAGAAACTCCAGTTTTCTATTCTTGACGGACACGCACATAAGCCATCAGCAACGTTGTGGATGTGAGGTTCCCAGCAACATTATTTTTGTCTTATACGCTCAATTAGCACCACAGGCTCAATCATTATATAGATAGTACCAATCAAACTAGGAGACCAGAACGAGAGGTTACGACAAGAGTATTGGCAACAGTTTATATGAAGGGGCTTAGATTCTATTGGATGAGGGAAGGTTCGATCACCAGAGAGAATTGTAATATATTAAATGAAAATGTAGAACATATTCACGAAAGGTTTGAGACGCATCCCAAAGCCGGACTAAAAGTTCCATACGAATCAACCACACGATCTAGGCCGAAAGAATAAATATCTGAAGCAAAGAGGAGTTTAAAAAACAAACGTTGACAAACACGTCTAGGAATAGACAAACGTAAAGAAGAGCATAGTAGGAGATAAAGACAGAAAACCTAGCACGAACCAACTCTATTATTTAATCAACAGTATTAAATGAAGCAAGGTTGCCTTTCCATATCCACCAATATAAGCTCAACAAATGAGGTTCAGATATCATGAAACAGAAAGCTTTAAGACATAAGTGAACAATTGTCAAAGAGACACAGAAGAGATTTATTCTTAGAGAAACACAAAAGCATGATGGTACGACTTCATTAAGGTAGAGCTAAGCGTGACGGCAGTGCATATATATCCATTCTGAACCTCATATAGAAAATAGATTGGAAATGTCAACGCGTAGCGACTAGTACAACGATCTCCGCAAACGTCTCCATCTCCGTAGTTCCTACAAAGGATAGGCATATAACCTAGTGATAACTATCGTCTAGTATATCATCATATTCAAGGAACAGTTATACAGTTACCACCACAATGAGAGTATCATCTACAAGAAACATGTCGAATAGCCACTGTATCTCTAGGCGATATCACGGTGTTAAAGAAGTCACATAGATGTTCACTCAGATGGTCGTAAATATTTAGAAACACATTGAACAGGAGATCTACCATGAAGAGTTGTATTCCAGAAAGATAGAGGACTCTAGAGACGGTCAGACTGAGTAACGCCAATAATCTAACAGCACGCGAAATAGGTTAGAAGTTCCGTGAGGAATCAGACCCAGCGGGGTGTCATTTGCTCTGCTCTTCTGAGAGGAGTATGGATTGGAATCCATTGCGGCCGCGGGTGGGGATCCACCGAGGGAACACGCGAATGAGAGTGTGTAAGTCGGGATAAATACGAATATATATATGTATATCCGAGGGGAGGGGCCAGCTCGAAGCACACTCCCCTCCGAAGGAGGCGTAAGGCCTCAGCCCGAAGGGCTGAGGCTAAGCCCGCTTACACCCCTTCGGGTGATCCCTGCAGGATTCACACCCATTTCCAAGGCGGCTATCCCCGCTTGGGTTTTTCTCACGGAAGGTAATTGTGTTGCTTTAGATTCTCTGGATTCGTAATGAAGAACTGGAGCTACTGCGCGACGTTCAGGTACCGCTTCACTTTACATATTAATCTGATCTTCACATGACAGAGATTGCTGGAAATGAGAAGACCCGAGCTGATAAGACGATATCTAAGATGAGTTTTATGATTACAAGCAATAGCAGAGAACTAGTGTATTAGGAAAATCGCACCGTGGTGATTGGGTAGATGCGAGAGATACGTGAGAGGCCATAGGTTGTTCCAAGTGTTGACTGTATGAGAGAAAATAGGGAGGCCGAGATATGTAGAGTCCTCACTGTACTTTCATTGGAGACGCTATATATCTAAACGATGAGTCTATTCATAGAGCGAAATATGAAGAGGAGGATAAGAGCAGATCTTCACAGAGAGAACACCTGGTTGGTGTATAGACAGCTTGAGAGAGTATTTATGGAGAGCGAGGTGAGTTAAGTCACGAGAAATAGAATTGTCATGTTAGTGTATAAACATGAGGAGCTTACATGAGTAAGACTTACGAATTAGATGAAAGCCACCGCATGTGAGAGAGGCTTCTGTACAGAAAGAAGTAGTGTAACTAGGTTTACCCGTGTTTGTGAGTATAGCCGTAGTTTAGTTACTATCTTACATTTGACATGATTGAGCAAAGCTGTTAGAGATTGGAATTTAAGTGTGAGCGAGTCACGCAAGAAGTATCGTGCTTAAGGGTCTTTTATGCTCACTGGTCGTTCGCACGCATATATAATGTCGTAGTCTCTATCTGCAGATATGATGGGCAAGTGAGATATCAAGGCGGACTCGATAATGGAGACACACAAATTGGTGTTATTTGACGAGGAGTGACGATAAGTAATTTAGTTTCGATGTGTAGATAGGAAGTTGAGATCCGTGTCACTTGCAGTTGCGTCGTGTAGTAGTTCTGTGATATGAGTGCTAGTGGTGCTTTGCTGCTGTGGCTGAGTCGCGTGTGTATGGTGTATGTGGGCAGTGTGATATGGCCGAAGACTGGCTGCACCGATCATTATTATTCTTATGTTCAAAACTAGTCTCACACACTCTACCTTAGATTTAGTGTCACTAGCCGAAGACTGAGACGATGCTACTGATGCGACCATGTAACTCCACTAACGTTCACCATCGCCGAGATTTCAACAAGTTGCGTACGAGAAAGAGAATAAAACGCATAGGAAGCCAGGAGGGAGCTTTGGTTTGTGATTAAAGTATTGTTGAAGAACAAAGTATATAATTAGTAAATTATATCAGAGATATGTCCAGTATATTTATCCCATATATGTTAGATCAGAGAGATGAGATAAGTGTTAATATTTATATTAGTATGTGAGATATTGACTAGTCTATCTCTAAGATGACAACATCGAAATATACTGTTGTAGCTCAATTGAAATTCATTTGATCCGAAAAGCCTTTTTATAATTATCTTATCTCCAGTATCTTATACTATATTGAGCTGTTTAAATTTATTATTATGTAAAATAATAGCTTTTAAAATAAAATAAAAAAAATAGCGAGGAACTCCATTTTCTTGATGAAGATTAACTCCTATTTATTTTTCATTATTATAAATGTTTTAGATTTTTATCATTTATATTATTTATATATACTTAATTTTTATTATATATATATTATATTTTAGTCTATATTTTTATTTTATTATTAGTTATTATTTATTAAAATTTAATTTTGCTTATTTTATTTATTTTTTATTTTTTTTAAATATTTTATTGCGTTGAAGAACAAAACTATATAATTTGTGGTATAAGTTTTCATGTCTATTCATTTTTTCCTGTGTTTAATATTTTTTATTTGATATTTCTTATATTATTTTAGTATTTTTTTTATTCTTTTTTTAATTATTTTTATTTTCTATATACAGATTAAATTATTATTAAGTTAAGGTAAGTTTAAATAATAATATTTTTTTTTGCTATCAACTCAATAATCATTTGGTTATTAACTTGTCACTTTTATACATATATTTAGTATTATTCTAATATATGTTTTTTTTCCTATAAATAAATTAGAGTAAATATTAAGTTTTTACTACAGTTTATATATTAAATTTATGATTTTATGTTATTGGTAGTATATATACTCTGAAAAGTGTTCTAAATTATTTTTAACAATAATATTATATGTAGGTAAGATCTCTGAGTGGTTGTTCCAAAGTATAATTATGATTCCTTCTTCACTTTGTATATTTACCTATTTAAGATCATAAAGCATTTTATGCAGTAAATAGTATATTTTGCATTTTGTTCCTATATGTTGGAATGTCATCCTTAGTATTCTGTTTTTGTTGAAATATAGATTATCTAAAAATCAGACTCAATTTAATTCTTTATTGTTTTAAACTTCTGAATGCTCAAACCTTTATATGGGGAAGCCTCATTTATATCGATTTTATGATTGTTAACTATACAGTATATGTATATTTAAAATGCTTTTTAGTTGGTATTATCATTAATATTAATCTCTTGTGTCATCATTTGATACACTACTTTGAATCCTTAATTTAATTGTTTTTCATACGCTATTTATATGTTCTTCTAAAAAAACACTTTTCTGACTTTTCGCCTATACGCTCAAATCTAGACCACCAATCTTTCTTAATTACTCTCTTTAATCTCTCTCAATAGCTTTTTCATCTCACAAACAGACTCGTCAACACTGTTTCACGTCTATCTCGTTGTGTGTTTGTTCTGGATCGTTGTGTGTGTGTGTGTGTGTGGTGTGTTTGAGTTGCGGGTGCCGATTGGGGTGGTCCTTGCGTTGCCGTGCTTAGGCTATCTATAATTGGTATATGACGGTGCGTTTTGTTGCTTCTGGACGCTTCGGATGCTTGCTGGCTCGGATTAGTGAGGGGGTGGGAGCTGTAATATGGCGGTGGTGGAGTAGTGGGCACTATTGATACAGGTTTTATCTTACGTCGTTATTTCGATCTAATTCTTATATCGTCACTCTATATCTCATTGGTTTGTAACGATCGATAAGAACACATATGTTCTACTAGGCCATTCTAGTGCTAGGAGAATGTGGTTCGTGAGTACTGAGAGAGTGGAAATATTAATATGCTTCGTATCTCCTACTCGAGTACTTCGTTGCTAAGTTTTGCATTCTCTAAGTGAAATCGTTATCAGGGATTATTAACTGTTTCACGAGCAAAAGCCGGGTGTTCATCAACGATAGTGCCGCTAACCTCCTGGTATATGCTCCTAGATTTGGATACTATGTCGTTGCCTCTTGCCAAATACAATATAACTTTCTTAACAACTTCTAAGATTCCTGTCTATTGCCTCACTATTGATTCACTCTGGAGGGCTCTGTTGCTAAAACTGCTCAAACTGATAAATGTGCCAATTCTATTTGCCTGCTCTGATTTATCATCTAACATCCAATCCCTGTGACGTTAGTTCTTGAGCCAGTTCCTCATCCTCCTCTTCTCCTCTCAGGTGTCCCTATTTCATTTAGGGCCTGATGATTGAGATTATCGAATTCTTCTTTGGATATCTAAAACGTAATGAATTCTAAATCGTAACGTTAGGAAGCGATGGTGTGGGTGGGGTACCGTGGCTATTTCCTTCCCTGAGTTGTTTGAGGAGAAGATAGGTGTTGACTTCCGAGTTCTAGCTCCGCTTCCACCTCGAGTTGCAGTAAAACATATATCCTATAGTTCTCAGAGATATTATTAAAGACATTTCCTAAAGTAGTTGATTGAGCAATGCTCAATGGGTTCTCCAACCGATCCTAGTTCCGAAAAGGAAGCCGTTCTGATCCCTCTCTTAATAGCTACTCTGCCCTACTTGCTTCACTACTTGTGCATTCTTATCGAAGTATTCTTTAGAGAAACTCTCTCAACTGCACATATTTTCTTTAGATGTCATTAACATGGAATCTCATTCACTTCGTTCCGCGATCGCCAGTAGGCTTTCGGCGCTCGAGGTCTACTGGCGATATACTTTCCTATCTTACTGATTATGGTTTTCAGCCTTTTAGGTACAGCTACGGTGGAGAACTTGCATTCGGGATGGCGCTTGAGAAGGCATTGATCTAGAAGCAGGAATTTAGATGCCGGTGATCGCTGTTCGAGGTCAGCATTTATTCATCTCGGACGTTTCGATGAATGTCCTAAAGTAATCTTTAATGTAATCTCGTCCGTCAACATTTCGTGTGTGGTTTTCCTCACCTTCTCTGTTGCTTTTATCATTGCAATGGTTATCATTAGCTTCGTTTCCACTTTCAATCGAGCTCAATTGCGGTAGTATGTTTGAATAGGAGGGCGACTTTCTTGCTTCCTTTTGGTCTAATGAGCTTGGTGTTCAGTCTTTTATCAGGCGGTTCGTTACTATCACTACAACATGATTTCTCTTCGCATAACTATGTGCTTGAATCCATAATTCATTTAAAATTCGATCTTACTTCGAACCAATAGGCAAATCTTACACTCTCATTCAACACTCGAGGATAGCCGATGACTCAGAGCTGACTGTCAGATGTACGTTGCTAAGGCACATTTCGAGGTTCGGCTTTCCTGTCTTATTTACTACTCGAACGATTATTTGCCACTCCCGACTTTATCTTTCTCAGTCTGAGCTCTAGCTTGAGTACTGGACAGAATTTCTGGGTGAGGTAGAGTCTTCACCTTGTGAATTCAATTCTTGAATACTCAAACATACTGCTAAATCATCCCTCTCTAAGGAATGACCACCATACAAATCTTCCTATCTCTATTGACGGTTCCATTCTACGATTCTCTTGTATGAGAACTCAATATATAGATCCAACATACCATTAGAGTCCAATTTTAACGAAATACACCAAAACAATAGGCGAAAAATGTCCTGAGAGAACGCTCACATTACGGAAGTGCAGGTTTTGCTAGGAGTGGTGGGGGCTCTCATAAGGAAATACTTGTGAGAGTCCTCTTGAGAGATCTTGTCACCGCTAGACTTTTTTTCCTTTACTATTCTCAGTTGGCTCAGCGAGTATATGTAACAAGAACGAGCTCTCATACGCACCATTTTGATATGTGAGTAGAACTTAAGAAAATTGTGAACCTCTATAATATGTCTGCAATGAGGGAGTCTCTCGAGGATTCACCACGGGACTTTGGATAGGGATCCGAGTCTAAGGACCAGAAAGGCTCTAATTAAAACTGTATCCTGGACAACCATTGTTCACCCAGTGAGGTACTCTCTGAGTCCGCACTTGGTGGTCTATATCTTTGAGCTGGCGTGACTGTTTGGTCGATTTTATCTGAGAATCTTTTCATTGTTGCTGTTATAGGATGTAATACGCAGATGCTACTAGCCGTGATCGGGTAGGGAGCTTGTTCATACACTGCGAGCATAATAATATTTGCTACACCTCCTAATAAAATGAGATCAGGATATCAGCCCTCGTAGAACTAGGGGTAGTGAGCTTCGAGTGTCTCAGCAAACTATGAAAGTCAATATTGCTGTTGATGTGGGAACCCAGTCACGAGTGTCGTCGCTGTCGGGTGGTGTAGTCTTCCTTCTCTGTTACTGTCCTACACTGCTTTTCATGGTATGCTTAGATGAAACTCATGATCATATTCCATCTTCTGTGTTTCTCTGTTTAATAATACTGTATGAAGATAATATAGCCTGCTCGTGGTGCACCACTTCGCGAGTAAATTCTAAAAATTTATGATGTTGTACCTTGCTAAATAGTATCGAACTGATGAGCATCAGTAGTATACACACGCCCTCCAATCTAGATCAAATAGATCACAATAAATTGGGAGCAGGAAGTGGCGCCTGAGTGGATTTGGTGGATTTGTATTTAACTGTTAAGTGGTGTACGAACTGTAATAAAAAAAAAAAAAAAAAAAGAAAAAGAAAATGTGTGATATGCATCTCTTATGAAACAATTGCGTTGGATTAAGGTTAATAGAAACCAGAGTTTATTATAGATATTTTTACAATTTAATTGAGGTTTATAAACAGAATTTAATATAAGTAATATTATATTGTAAGCTATAAATTCTAAAGTCTCTAACTAAATATGCTCTGGATGCAGGTTTGGCAAAAATCTTAGTTTTTTTTGGAAAAACTTTAACCCACATTTTATCAATTTTGGTACACAGAGAAACTCGACTTTAGGCTTCTCAATCAACATGGGAAATTCAGTTACTATGATTGTTCAATTGCACAAAATATTTGTTCAAATTTCTTTAAAATACCAGTTAGATAATTTTGAATTGTTCGCCAGAATTTATGTAAAATGCCTGTGAAGATGAAACAGGAGAAAAAGCATGGAAATTTACGAATATATGGAATATTTAATCACTCGTCATAAGAAATTGTATAATGTGGAAAAAGAAATGTGCAAACTGTTTTGAATAAATATTCTGAAATCATAAAAATAGTTTTATGATGTAATTATGAAGCGAATTATGGGTAAAATTATTTAAACGAATGATAAGTATAATTATTTATATTAATTTTATGTTTAGTATTTATTATAAGCTTTTAAAAAAGTAATTCCTAAAATTAAGTAACGAACTTATAGAGGCCAAGAATTCATTGTAAATATTCTAATCGATGATATTAATAACTTATATCTTATACAAGTTAATTGTTCTAGATGTATTATCACATAAACTACAGACAGTGGGACTGGTATATATATATATATATCATGTTTCATATGTCACTCTAGTCCCCCAACTATAAATTACGATTACATATATTTTATATATTCATATATAATTTATTGCTTATACAAAGATAGAAAACATTATCCTATTCCTAAATGTATAATTACAGTATTATTTACTATGTTTGGATATTCGGCTTTTTAATTGTTACCAATATATTAATATTTGAATAATATAATTATAATTAATTTTTAATTAAAGATACCAATACTGGGCTTATGTATATAATAGAGTTATAATTACATCTATAGGAGGTCTCTGATTAAATGAAATCAATTCTTCGGTTCAATCAGCATAAAACAAAACATTTAGCAGAGGGTATACATGAACGTGTAAACGGTAGCACGCCTCAGTCGTAAAGAAGACTTGAATGAGGTGACATAAGAGACACCCGAGTTCACTCGACAATCGCTTACTTTACTGCATGAAAAATTTCGAGAAACGGTATCAGTTGTCGGCAAATGTATATTATAACTTAACAGGAACCATAGGAAGATAGGTTACTGCGAGAAATCCATGAAAGTAAAAGTTAGTCAACTCTTCATAACACTTTGAATCTGCAGGATATGATACCGAATCCTCTATCTTTAGAGTTTTCGACTTAAAGAAGACATTCAGATACCGACTACGATGAGCATTGAAGGGATTTAATTAAGAATTGAAACTTATTAGAAAAGAAAAATATAGATTTGCCATTTATAAGGACTATTTTAAGCCAATAATTGGAATTAATATACACGCATATTTAATATATTTACACCAATATACATGAATATTTCATGCGTGATAAATACGAGCATATATAATGCTATTATAGAGAAAGTATATATAATATTTATACCAATTATAGAAATTACTGTTATTATAACTGTAAGTGTTTAGAAATATTTTTCATGCGATTATATAATAAATTATATTAATATTATGTATTATATATTATATGTTATTAAATATATAATAAATTATTTATATAATTGATATAATTATTATTATATATATTAATATATAATATTATATATATTAATTATAATTACTATATTATATATTATTATTATACTAATTAAGATATATTTATCTATCTAGTGCACACTATTATACTACTTTCTATATATAATATAGATTATTAAAACTACCTTAAAATTGCTATTTTAATAAATATTTTATATTAAATAGACTACATACATTTCACTTCTGTGATTTAAAAATTTATATTCTTTTTCCTCACTTCCCTTTTTTTAACCATTGTCGTGCTTATTTGATAACGAGAGCCAAAAATCTTCTTCTACCATACTTTTCTCTCTCTCGTAGAAGGTGACGATGAGTTTCAGTATAGTCACTTCTATGACATTCTAGTTATTAGCTTTGAAACTATTTTATTCAATATATATTTGTAGCAATGATTGATCTCTGCTTCAATTAAATATTAAGTTGAGGCAACTGTATAATATTTTCTCTCCTATTATATGAACTCCATACTTAACAACTTAATCGGATTGCTCAAATCACATTACCCTTAAGTTGAAACGTAGTTTAGAGTGGCGACGAGTTGGTTCTGCTAATTATTAAAATAATCTTCATAGAAATGCAAATGTAAAATCGAAAATAGCAATTTGCTATAAGCAATTCAATACTGCAAGCTAAAAACTAGCCCCGTGGTGTGATTCAAACTTAATAGAAGTCTTATATTTAAAATTTTAGGTTGTTTTGTGTATTATAAGTAAATTCATCGTCATTTTTCTAGAGCCTAACAATAATTAAAATTATCTCTTAGATAAAACTTCCCACAGAACTAAATAGAATCACTTAAAGACCAGTTTCGGGCCTTACTGTCATGTAATAGCTGTCTGTAGAAAGGTCATTGTTACTGTCTGGTTTTTATGATTGTTGTATCATGTGGGTTATGATAGGAAAATACGATCCGGCAATGTAGAGTACAGGTTGCTAACATCGTCTTACATGGTTTTACATAATGAAGAGATGATCCCCTAACACCCAATACAAATTAGAGCATCACTAACTTCATAATATTATTTATATTAATTTCTATTTTATATATATCATAGTAATATGAATATACTCAACCACATCATATATTCATTATTCTCTAATAACCTTCAATCTATTATACCTTATATACTTTAATATATTTATTTATTAGAGCTCTGCCACTCCAGGTATGATTATTTATGCTATATAGTATTTACATATTATAATAATTATTAATGCCATCATCACTATTATAACACTGATACGTATAATAAGATCACCACATGCATAAAATTAACTTATTGTTGGATATAGATTCAACCGCTTACACGTTTGTAGTATTGTCCTTACTGTACAGTGAATAATCTACTTAGAACAGTCTTAAAAACAAGCAAAAATAGAAGAGTTAGAGGCAAGCTATAATACAAAACGGATCATCGGAAGACATCCTCCGAAGTTATTCTGATCTAACCTAATCAGTATTCTGAATTGGTTTACGTAGGAAATGTAATTAGATATCCTCTTACATGAATAATTGAACTAATGTCGATATTAGTAACTCATATATCAGATAAGACAAACATAATATAATAAAATCTACTATAATAAATTAGAAATACTAATTTAATAATAATAACTTACAAATAATACTATAATAAATAAAAAAATCATTATACTTAAAATATTAAATAAACAAAATTACATATAAACTAAATAAAAAGTATAAGAATACTACACATTCTCATCATATACAGGAACAGGAAATGATAATATTGTAAATTCTATTAATAAAAATATCTTATAATACATAAATATAATAATAATTATAAAATATAAAATTAAAACAAAACAAAAAAAACAGTAATGATAATAAAATTATATAATTAAAACAATAAATCATAATAAAATAAAAATAATAAATAATTGGGGAATTATTACAATAAAATAACACAACAAATAAAATAAACTATAGTTCTCGGAATATTCTATTATTAATTAATTAATAAAAAGAAAGGAAAATATATAATTACCTTACACTCAAAATAATGACTATAATAACTAAATAATACAACTGTAATGAATAAGTTACCTCAACCTAATTCGAATTTTTGGACACTTTCCTTACACATGGACATCGAGTGATGAAGAAAGACATAAACACCAATAGGAATATATCACACTATATAAACATAAGAATAAAAAATAACATAATAAGATAATTTCATACATATAATTTACTTAAATTAACAAAAATATTAAAAATTAATTAGAAATAAAATACATAATGGATATAGTAAGACTAACCATATCTACTTCAGAGCAAGAATAACTACAGCGACAACAACTCACTAAAAAATAATAAAACACAATATAATAACAATATGATAGAATACACATAACTAAATAATAATAATAATATAAAAGACATCAATATAAATAAAATCATAAATTGTAAATATATAAAACAAAAGAATAATATAAAATCATATCATTAATGAATAATAATAAATAATAATAAGAATAACAACTTCCAAGATAAAGACAAAATGAAAAGAATTTTTGTAAAAGAAATTAAATAATAAAAAATAAAAATATCTAAAGTCAAGAATAACTCACAGTTAATATTTGCTTTAATACAATACAACAAAAGAAAGTTCTTAAAAGAAAGAAAAGCTAAATAAAGAAAAACAAGAAAAAATGAAATTGTTAATAATAATAAGACATTAACAATAACAAGAATAATAAATTAAAATTCAGGCAAATGACAAAATAGAATATTAATAATATAATAATATAATGAAACTTTTAAATAATAGGAAAAAGAAATAAGTAATTATAATATAATAAAATAATATAATAATAATAAAATAAACATCTATATCGATATTCATCTTTACTATATATATATATATATACTTTCCCTCTACTCACAAAATAATTAATTCTAATACAATAAAATAACTAATATTAACAAAAATAATATAATAACTAAAAAAAATAATAAAAAAATCAACTGGTATTATTTTTTTATGTCTTGATGTACTTAATATAAGTATATATTGAGAAAAAGAGGACATTATCAAGGATGAATAATAATAACTTTCAAACATGACATCAGAAGAAGAAGTTCGACAAAAGCTGATCTATTAATTATTAGATAATAATCTACGCTAGTCATGTGTTGCTATTGCAATTTCTAAAAAAAAGACATATAAGTTATCCACAGGGATTTTGGAGCCTCCCTTCAAATACAACGCTGAATTTACTTCCTGAATTGATCCAATTTTTAACACTGCATGTTTGGACTGCTTCTTGCTTTTGAGGCCCTTTCTTAGCCAAGACCTTTTGTGCCTGCTTCGTTCTTTTTCGACCAACCGACTCTAATTAGGTTCTTGGACCATGGTCATGTTGGCCACGGTATTGTATAGGCACCATATTCCTTATGCAACGACCTTTAGGATGTATGCTTTGAGGGGCAAGCCTAATGGTTGGTCGAACCTACAATTTTTTGGCTAATCCCTCGAACAAGGGTCCCAAAACGTGCGTACAACCGTTACGTATGCCACTGAAAATATCGTTATTATTGCTCCTTCCTCCCTATTTTCGATTATGGGTCATTTGCGGGCCACACGGTTAATCTTTGGATAACTCATTTAATGCTGGCCTAGCATAGCGATTTTTATGTCTACGACTTTTGTCTTTCCTCTGTGCGCACTTATTGAACAGATAGCCTCTAATTCCGGGTCAATTGACCGGTATTTGTCTCAGTTCAACTTTGACCCACGGTAATATTTTGTCCTTCTTTTAGGGACTTAAACCTTTTTTGATGTCTTAACCTTCTTGACACTCATATATTTAGTCTTCGACCTACTCAAGGACAGTGCCTAATTACGAGGGCTCGATGGTCAGAAATTTTATTACTCTCACGCTAATGTTTACTCTTCCACTCCCACTCACATTATTCGTTCCTAACTTGAACGTAGGTACCATCTCGCATCTTAACACACACACACACACAAACACACAACACTACACAAAACAGCCCACACACACAGCACACACACACTTACATTAAACACATTCACAATCACATACTCACCCATAGATACTTGCACTTACATTACACTTATCACAGTACAGAAACACACCAACCCTGGTCTTCATGTCATTGCACCCTAATTAGCCACCTAATTTTAGGCAGCCTAATTTTCGCTCCAACTTCTGTATTCTCAATCACCTGTTACACATTTGACTCCATACAGCATATCGAGTTTCATTCGTCAGCACTTCTGATGGCTCAACTTAATGTCCATACCGGTAGATAACTAGTGATTCTCAGGATTAGTTTACTACGTTAGCATGGATAGGTTTGAGAATGAGTTCTCTTGGCCCCATGAAGTCCATAGTGCCTAGTGCCAATCGAGCCAATGAAGGCGACTGAGTAGAGCAAAAAGTGTCCCAAGTGAGTGGCCACATTATCGAGACTAAGTAAAACACGATGGGGGGTCACAAGCTTGATTGCGCGCATTTTATTCACAAGCTTCTCTAGCCCCCCTTGTCTCCTTCACCTAGAATAGCCTAATAGGTACTAACCGGCATTAAAAGAGCGAATCGAATGTTATATTACAATCGTAGAATCTTCCCATAAGATTTCTAACATTATAGCGGGCAAATAATCAAGGGGAGCTACCACTTAAACGCAATGACGACAAATTGACCTGAATACGTCAGAGTCTCCCGTGTGCCGCATCAGGTCGTCCTCGAAACTTCACCACCCCCTAGGACACAGACATGCGCTCGTGCAAGCCGCATAAACTCTTCTGGGTTAATGAATCACTGCCTGGGGGGCTGCGCCGGCCAACGCAATATTTCCGATTCTTTCCGCGGTGCCGCAGACGCTCACTCATCCTACTGCTGACATACGCTTGACGAAAATATTGATATCAATGCGTTAACTATTCGTTGCTCAAGTAAAACTCTTTCGTAAATATACTATAGTCATCATTACCAATTGTACAAATTTGATTAAAAACATATACTTACAACCTTAAAAGCAGTAAATTCAGTAATCAATAGAGTGTGTATACTAGTCACTAGGGATTAGATGCTTGTTTACTGCTTACGCTTTATCTCGCTAATAGTCTTGAAAACTCTACTGACGTTAGCACATGCTAAAGCCTGATTTTACCTTTGTGCTGTTAGCCATCTCTCTGCTGTTACTGCTTAAACTATATATTCTAATTAATATTATCATACCTTCACGAAAGCATAATCATAACAATCACAGCCTAGGGGATTACCCTATGAGGATTTTGATAGACTTTGTGTCCTATATTTTACGCTTACTGCTTTAACACCTTCCTGCTTACTGCTTTAACTTTCTGCTTTACCTTCGCTTTAACTTCTCTTTACGCCTCTCAACTTCTGCTTTAACGTTTACTCAATTTTATTACATTATGTTTCTTTTATATTTTTTTTTTGTTTAAATACTTTATTTTGTTAATACTATATTACTTACTAATACACAGCTGTTAATTGAATTAAGAAAAATAAAGTACAAAATTCGTATTAAACTTTATTTATAAAATTGTATCCATTTTTAAAAACATTTTTATACTAGTCTAAAAGGTAGTAAAATCGCGTTTTTCAATTTAAAGCATTATTTCAATTCTTTAACAACCAACCTCTACAAATTTTAGGGCATCATATATCAAATTTAAACATACATCATAAAAACATATAAAAATAATAGAATACTCCAATAAATGGAATAAGGTTAAAAATTATAAAATAAATAGTTAACGCTACATTTAAAAATTTTTAATACTATTAAATAGAACAATATGATTCCCTCCTAAATTTATGATCAATTAAATTTCTTAATATAGAAGAGTATTGTAATCTTGGGTTTATAAGACAACCGAATCCAGATGTCCCTGTTGAGGATGTAAGAGCAATTGTATTAATATGAGCAGGTCCTCCCACTACTCAGATCGATTGTGCTCCGAAATCCTATGTAAAACTAAGAAAGGCGGGTGGCCGGAATGGCAAGTAATTCAACAGTTTTTGGGGAGATAGTTTCCTAAGTATCCGATATATTTCAATCTCGTTTCAACCTTCTTATATTCTCTATGGCTCAAACTAACATTTCTCTCTATGTGTGATCAAGATTATTATTTCTTAAATAGAAGATATTTAATCTTGGGTTTAAAGACGTAACTTTCCCGTAAGAAGCAAGCATTAAGACTTTCAAAATAGGATGGAAAATTTGTTTTGTTGAAAGAAATGCAAGATTAGTGTATTAGTAGATCGAAGTTAGAAGATTTTTGATTATCGATGAGACATATTATAAGAGTGCCATTGTTTATATTGACACAAAATATATCCACAAGACGGATGTAAGTCTGAAATAATGGAAAATGTCAAATCTATAGGCTTATTAAAATTGTGTTATTAATGATTCCCTAAAAATGTGAGTCTTAAGACAAAAGCAACGCAGATACGAAACTAACAAGTAAATTACTGACTCTGGGAAAAGGTTTAGATAACCCATGCCCACGCATTTACATACACAGAACGGATATTTAAGCAAACATATGAATGAATAATAACCTCGAGTGAACTAAAAAGTATCTCTTACTGCCTGCTCTGAAACGATATGTAGAAAGATTAAATATATTAAAATTTTTAATTAAAAAAAACTAACTACAAATAACACATAATATATAAAAAGAGAACTAAGAAAAACTTACTAACCTAAACTAAGAATGCAACAAAAAGAAGAAAAAAGAAAAAAGAAAAAAAAAGAACTTTTTTGAAGTTAAATAATTGATTAAAGGAAAAAAAAGTTTGTTCGTAAATTAATTAAAAAAAAAGTGCAAAAAAACTTAGCAAAGAGAGACGAAAATAATTTTTTTTTTTTTTTTAAATAAAAAAAATTTCATATCAGTATATATATTACATTTAATGAAACGAATTATAACTAATATTATTACCAAACACATCAGGGTTTTTATCATACTATTTAATATATTTTACCATTTAAAAAATAAAAGGTTTCATTCAATGAATCGATTAATAACAAACACTAATTTACATTCCAATCCTATTGATATATATATTACACTGGACGACAAAATTTGAATTTTTGTCTGTTAAATAAGTATAAATGGGTGTTTCTTATGGAGTTTTGTGCGCTGATTCCGGATTTTCTTGCCATTTTGTTGTAACGGTTATTATTATTTTGTTATGCTTTAAGAAATTCAAAAATTTTAATATTGCTTTATAAACTGTTAAGCTTTTTTCAGTTAATTACTTCACGTATATACTTCTGCAATTAAAAATGTAGATTTTGAAGATTTCTGCTGTAGTGTTGCTTGAGGGAACATCCCTATTTGTAAGTTCACCTCCCGAACAATAGATCTTGCAAGCAGTATTGATTCCAATTTTCCCTGATACACGTTTTTTTTTCGATTGTTTGTGTTAAGTATCTGTGGTGGAATCGCTCACCATGATCATCGCTTTATAGCGCCTAGATTGCATTTAGGAAAAAAAAAGTCCAATCAGGGGAAGGGGAATGAAGGGGAAATGTATTTAGGAATATGTTACAGTCACACAGTTTGCTTTATAATTTCCGAAGGAGTTCGAAAAACTAGTTCTTCATAGTGTCGGCCTTAAGTATTGCCTAGAAAAACTCAGTAATGGACAACTTTAACAATGTAGGCAGGTTTTTTTCAATATTTTTCAACACTTCATCAAAGTGATAGTAGTCCTTCTCATTAGCTCCCTTAGATTGTGGGCCTACAATATCATGCTCTTTTTAATATCTAGCCTCACTGATCCTAGGGAAGTTTCTTATTTAGCGGTATTAGAAACCTCTGGGACCACTTTTATCTGATCGCTTTTTACAAAATCTAATTTTTCATTAACCTGAGTGATTGATTGTGCAAAAGGAGGAAGAAATCTAGTTCCGTTTCACCAAAAGTTGAAAATTTTACATTTTTTCCAGGTATTGAGACTTCTTTTTAGGTTCATTGCTTCGTTGAACAAAAATGAAGTTTTTGCGAAATCTCTGCGCATCCCATCCCCACTCGCGATGAGGAACCAACAAAATTTTAGTTATATCCTTGTTGGAGACCTAACAAAAGTGCTTTATAACTTTAAATAGCGCCCGCAATATATATTTCCAAGAGATTGCTGTTTTCTCGTATTCGTATTTCGATAAAAATTTTCATGGTTGTCCGTAGGGTCTCTTTCAGTTATGCGGGCGCCATAAGGCCAAATTAGGAGTCGAAGGTCTTCAATTTCCATTTATTGAAGGAAGCAGCTGCTTTTATTTAAACTGAGTTAGAAAGAGTCTATTAACAAAATCTCCATTTTCTTTAGGATCGATGACATTTTGCCCAATTCTCTCATTAATGAATCAACAATCAGTTTACAATACACTAAAATTGGCCGTGCTACCGAGAAAAAAGCGTGAATCGGAATTTGAATTTTTCTTTCGCGTCGCCGATAAGACGGAAAATTGTAGCTTCCCTTCTCGAAGGAGGTCCCAACCCTTTAAATCTAGAGGCCAATAGTTCTGCCTGTTTTTCTTTGACAATGATAAATCGCGAACTAGTATCATTGTGTGCAGTGTTCAATGACAATTGGAATTAAACTCTCATTGAGGATTCTGTTGGATCAATTTCCTATCATAATCAAGGTGCTTCAAAAGTCAGTGCATTTTTCTGAAGGTAATTGATAAATCTTCTTCGTCGGAGTTTTTCTGACGGAGATTCACATTTCATGTAGGTGCTGGGATTGGAAGCTCCTTCGCTTTTTGAGGACTAGGCCTAATAGTCCGGAAGGTTTAGGTTGATATTTTAAATGGGCTATATTTGGGTCTTGATTGTTATTCCAGCCATATTTTTGTAATGCAAAATAACAGTCCATTGCGTGATCCTTGGGTTTCACCTCGATACCATGTGGAATTTGCAAAGGCAGTATGTCCGGGACGTCCGTTTTTTAAAGTCAACACACTAAGTAATGTTACACCAAGACGGCCAAGCGAAATCATGAGTTGCCCAAGATTTATCTTGATATCACCCAGCTTAATTTCAAAAAATAAAGTTTTATTATGCTATATTTTAATTAAGAATCGTGAAACAGTTATTAAGATGGGGGACTTCAAACGTTACCCACCAAAAATATGTAACAAAATTTGTGTGGATCATTTTTACAACTTCGTGGCATTTTAAATTAAGGTTTCTGATCTGTAAGTGAAATTAAAAATATTTTGAACGTATATATATATATTTAATATATATATATATATAATATATATATATGATATTATATATATATATATTATATATACTATATATATATTATTATAATATAATATATGATATATATATTAATAATATATATATGCTTGTATATATATATAATAATATATTTATATATATATATATATATATAATATTATATATATATATATATATATAATATATATATATATAAGTATTATATTAATATATTATATATTATATATATATTATATAATATACATTATATATATTATTATATATATATATATTAATCACAATATTGAAAATCGCACACTTCAACATTCAACGTCCAAAAGATTACACAACTGAAGGCAAATGACTCAGGAAAAACGTCGGACCAAGGTTATTTTTTATCGAGTTCGCTAAACATGTTATATCATGTTCGCGTTTTTTTATTTAGTTTTTTGGTTTCATACTTATACGCTTTTATTGCTGGCGATCAATTTTTTTCCATAATAATCGCAAGAAGAATAGAGAAAAGATTAACAAAACAAACCATTTTACACTCTGCTGAATATAATGTTAGTTTATGAAATATCGTAAAATTACAAGAAAAAAAATAAGCCAGTTGCCAAAATTTGGAGTTATATTCGTTTCAGTCTCGTACCGAAATACATTAAGAAACACAGTTTCCATGAAATCAATTTAACAAAAATTTCTATCGTCCGTTTATTATGTATTAATTATTATTTTATTATTATTATTATAATTAATTATTAATTATAATATTATTATTATAATTATTATTTTTATTACTTATTATTATTATTAATTAGTTATTATTATATATATTATTATTATTGTTATTATTATATTATATAATTATTTATTATTATTATTTTATTATTAATATTATTATTATTATATTCATTATTATATTATTATTATTTTATTTATTATTTATATTATTATTTATAATTATATTACTTTTAAAAGAAGAAGGTACTTGGAAAATTTAATTGGATTTAATTAGATTTAATTGGTTCTTGCATCAAAATGTGATGAAGGAGTTTGAATGAATTGAACTGGAAAAATGTAGCCCGAATTTATTTAATGTTGCTTCCGTTTTCCAATTCTTATACTGCACCATTACAAACAATAAAGAAATGAACAACAACGAAACAACAACAACAACCAGCAAACACAACAACAGCAACAACAACAACCACTCACTACTTACTACTACTACTACACTACTACTACTACTTACTACTACTACTATAATCAATAATAATAATAATAATAAATAATAATTTAATAATAATAATAATAATAATAAGAATTAATTAATTAATAATAATAATAATAATAATAATAATAATAATAATAAGACAATTAATGAATAATATATAATAATAATAATAATAATAATAATCAATAATAAAATAATAATTAAATAATAATAATAATTAAATAATAATAATAATATATAATAATAAATAATAATAAAAATAATAATAAGTACAATAATAATAATAATAATAAAATAATTAAAAAATAATAATAAATAATAAATAATAAATTAATAATAAAATATATAATAAAATTGTTAAATTATATAAAAATATAATGATATAAAAGATTAAAATAATAGATTAACAAAATAGTAAATATTAATAATACATCAAATAAAAATAATAATAATAATAATGAATAATAATAATAGATAATCAATTAATAAAATAATAAAATAATTAATAATAATAAAGATAATAATAATAATAATAATAATAAACATTAATCATAATTAATAATGAATAATTAGAAATTATGATACAATTAATAATAATAATGATAATAAATCTTTATTAAAAACCATAAATTTTATAATCATTGCATAGTTTAGATACATAATCATAAGCATTTTCTCTTATTAGTTATGATAAGCGATTTGATGTCCTTCCCAGCCATTTCTCAGAAAACTATTAAGAGATATCGGATCTGAACTTGGAGATATCTATTGAGGTATTAAGCTGATTACACGCACGCGAAATTTCAGGTCGCTAGGATGTATATAGGGGATACCTCCCCCGAGAGCGTAGCTGAAATAATGGGGTTACGCCCTTGTTTACAGCTGCGATGCGGGTGGCAGATTAGCTTAAAGAACGAGTTGGGAACAATCCGCCAGGCGTGAGCGAGGAAAAGCGCGTGAGCGCTACGTGCGCTACACCACACAATATTTATTATTATTATTGTTTATTACGAAGAAAATCGAATTGCCCGAAGGGAAGATCGATTCTGAGTCCGGAAAAACGGCGATTCCTGCAGAATCATTTTCCACTCCGGAACTCCGCCTTTCGCCGCGTTCCTTCATTCGCATCCGTTCCTGTGCTCCGCACTTTTCGATCTGCACCAAGCCAGCCTCGACTTCCGAACAGTATTCGTTATCGTGCTAAAAATTTGGAGGAGGGGTTAGATGGGGTGACGTAACCTCATCGTTAACGAGGTTACGATGACCATGCATCTCCCTATGGGGGGATACTAGCCCCCCCCAAACATTGAATATTGACGTAGGAAAGGCTTGAAACTCGGTGATTTTAATACAATCATCAATATAAGGTACTCAACATCCATTATGGGTTAAAATAGCCATACCCACCACCCCCAAAGAGGGTCTACGCCCCCAAAAAACCTGAAAAATTTAACATTTAGGACGACGAACTTGGTAATACATCTTTTTTGCTTATGATTGTTATCCTCTCGATACGAGAAAAGAAAAACTATTCTAAAAAAAAAAAAAAAAAAAAATTTAAAAAAAAAAAAATATAAAAAAAAAAATAAAAAAATTAAAAAATTAAAAAAATTATAAAAGAATTAAAAAAAAAAAAAAAGAAAAAAAAAAAAAAAAAGAAAAAAAAAAATTAAAATAAACTAAAAAGAGACTATTTCTATTTAATGATATATAACATACAAATTTACGTTTTTGAATACCCAAAAACAGGTAAATCAGTTTTTAAATTCAAACAAACCCCGCTCCCATCCCTTAAGTCTCTCTATTGAAATCACATATTTCTTGTAAAATTCTGATGTAATTAATTCATACCTTTTTTTTTAAGTAATTAATTCGCATGGTTACTTACCTTAAAATCGAGTAAAGTCAAGATTACCCCCCTTACCCCTATACCCCTTCTGTGAAATCTATTGATCTTATTTATCTATTGGATTCCAAGTCCATATTCTTTAGTTAAAATTGTAATGTTTTTACACGAACCCTAAATCGAGGGATAGGATATCAGTAAATCGGAGGCCACCGAAACCTACACTCCAGTTTCCAACCATGATCTATATGGTCTATTTGATCTATGAATCTTTGATCTACTTGATTCAGGTCATTTAATTTTTTTTTAAAATTGTAATGTTTTACTAACCTAAATCAGTAAATCATTAAATCCGTTGGGTGGTTGGATTTTACTGATTTACTGATTTAGGTTATGTAAAACAGAAAACAATTTAATTAAATAAAAAAATGATGACCATGTCATATTTTTTAATAAAAATGTAGCATTTTACATACCCTTAAATCAGTAAATCAAAGTAAAATCAACACCTACCCCCTATACCCCTTACCCCTTTCTGTAAATTTAGTTGAGTCTATTGAATTATTAGATCTATTGATTCAAAAGTCATATTTTTTAGGTAAAATTGTAATGTTTTACGACACCTTAAATCTGTATATCGTAAATCAAGCCACCAACTACAACTCCAGTCAACCATGATTCAATGGTTCTTCTATTAATCTACTTGATCTATTGATCATTGAATTCAGGTCATATTTTTTTAGTATAAATTGTAATATTTTACATAACCTAAATCAGTTCTAAATCAGTAATGATCCAAACCATATTCACCCTAGCCCTCCCAATACCATTCCCACCCTCTATGATCTACGCATCTATGATCTATTTGATTCGAAGTCACATTCGGTTATCATTTAGTAATAGTTACCGTGTAGCAGTCAAAATTCTCACACCTGATTTTACGAATATTATTGCTATAGAGTAACAACCCGTTTTTTCACATTAATAAAGGCTTATTAAGCACAATCCTGCGAATCCACTCTTTTCTCTGCCTTCACTAAGAGCAGAAATAATTTTCAAATAGACTCATGAGTGAAAGCCTTCAAAGCAAGAAATCCAATAATCGATTACTGTATCTCATTCTTACATTCTAATATAAGTATCACCTATAGTGCACTCTGTCGAAAGAATACTGAAAAACTTATCCATATCATTGATCTATATCACATTCGTATATCTTTCTCATATTATGGCCAAAGGGTTAAAATTTCCAATCATTATTTTAAATATAAGTAATTTCTATAATAAAAGTGATAATATTACATAATAAAATCATATTTAATAAACTTTTTTTTATAACTTTTTATAGAATAAGCTTTTTGAAATTAAAAATTATTTGGATATCAACTTTAATGTCTTTGCGCTTATATTTGCAGAATGGAAGTTGATCAGAAACTTGAAGAGAAATTCCACAGTTGAATGGAATTTGCCAAACACTGGTATGAATTTATCGACCTGACTATCAATGACATTGTAAGAATCGACAAATCACACAACACATTATACCGAGTGCAGACAATCAAGTCATTTTATGACAAAGACATAAACCACTAGAATTTCCCAACTTAACCGCACTCCACTCTCAGAGCGTTGTGAAAGGAAGTGGTAAAATTAGTTAACGGAGGTACTTCCAAAGTGATGTGTTACAGGATTTGCGAAAATCAACACCCAAGTCCATCCTTACAAAAGTACCCTTTAGCACTAAACCGCGCCACGTTTGTAGGTCCAATAAACAAACAATTTACTCATCAGCACACTCTTACATCATATGATTGACTAATATAACAATCTCATGTAAAATACGGAGTATGCAAACATCATTGTTCAATAACGTTAATTTATTGTTTGGATAGTTTTTGAGCTCAAGGTAAAATAAATTTATATAATAAACCTTTTAATTAGTAGAGAAATAAATATATATATTCAGTTGTGGCTTTAAATAGCATATTATACAACCAGACCCTATTATTAATGCGTCTAAAGTCTTATTCTAGTTCTTTATATTTACATAATAAAATATGCAGTTACAGTAAAATATGTATTTATGTTAAATTAACAAAAAACTCCATTAAAACTGATGTTTAGATTGATAAAGTGATTATTAATACCGAGTCATGCGCGAAAATTCAGTATTCCTTGTATTCTAATAAAGGCGATACACAATTTATTGAATGCCAAAATCCAGCAACGCGAATACTTTATGCCTAATCTACTCGCACTTAAAGAAAATAGAAGTCTGAAATTTTGAGTTGACAATATCCATTTGAAACGTAAAGTACACACACCTATTTTTTTACCACTTCAACCAGATCATGCTTTACTGTCGCTGTATACCTAACTGCTAGTTACACAACTATCTAATCAATAATCTGATTTAACTAAAAGTATAGTTTACTATTACACTTAACACCAGTTATAAAGTATTATAATATATACTTATATAATCAATTATGGTCCTATAATGCCAAAACCGTATGAACTCATATATATTATCTAATATATTTTAAATTCTCTACTTTAAAACATCCAAGGTGAAATAATATTTCTTAACATTAATTATATTAATACGTAAATCTTTATATACATCTTAACTACTAATTAACTATAACATATTTTATTTAAGCATATAATAACTTTCGTATTATATATCAATAAACTTTCTACCAAAAAAACAAATTTAAGAAAATACTAATAAACCATTGCGTTAATAATAAATGATGCTTAACGTTTTATAATGGTTATATTCTATACGTTTTACGTTATATTACTACATATTATTAAATATATCATTATTAATTAAATTATAATTACTATTAATATACATAAATAAATAATTGAATAATGTATATATATATTCATATTTATATACCTATATAATATTATATATATATATATATATATATATATATATATTACATAATCCTCCCACCTTATAAATCAAAATTATAATCAAAAGCATGCTTATCATAAAAGGTATTTTGCATATACAAGGCTAATTATAATTTTACATATATTATAATATAAATATATAAGTTATAAAACTAATAAGTTTATATGAAAATACATATAAACATAAAATAAGTTTTCTGCCATAAATATATAAATAATTATCTATTAATGTTATAAAGTATATTTGATTAAAATAGTGACTATATACCTCGAATTTAAGGCAGTAATAAATTCATATATATAAGTAAAATCGTTATATAAAATTTCAAGACAATACCCGTGTCCTACCTCACCGCGTGCTACTCTCTATATACATCTATACCTACACTATACCTCATATTATTCTATATATATATTCTATGATCAATATTGTGTTTTCAAATATTAATTGTTAAGCTACTCTAATTTTTGATAATCGAATGATTCAAGCGAGTGTGCTACGTGATTTATTCGTGCGTAGAAAATCAAGTGTTTCGCAAATGTATTCGACGGAAGCAAAATAAAGATGTTGAAATTTATCACTTCATTTGTTTTTCCATGTAAATCCACGTATGTTGACTTAAAATTTTCATTTGTAGTGAGAAAAACTTCACCATATTCTTCGAAAGGGCGGAGCAAACTTAGTTTGTTGAAGCTTCTCGTAATTTGTTGCGATATTTTTCAAGATAATATCGGAGTTATTTTTTTTCATACTCAGCAGTATTGTAATAAAACCGCATACGTAGAAATCTGCTTAGTGAGTTTTTAAAGATTTGATCCATATAATAATGGATAATTATGGTATAATTATAAACATGATATTCATTAGCAGAGAACCCTTTGGAGTGGAAACGGCAAAAGTAGCTGACCCTTACTTCTTTCATAATAGCCGATATTTCCATATGAAAACATATTAAAACAAACACTGCTTACCGGAAGTCTGCGATTTACAACTGTATTAAATGTCTGAGAATGAAGCATGAAGTTAGAACATCTGACATACATTTATTAGAGCTGGTAACCTTAATACTTAAAATTTACGTTTTTTTTATATACAACAATCTACATTATAATAGTACAGTACATAGTGAAAAAGTAAATATATTGAGCTTGATGAAAGAATGGAAGCAATGTTTTTAAATAATTTAAAATAAAAAGATTTTTTAAAAAATACAATGAAATTAATCTAAAAAATTTCACATCACAACAATATAATTGATTCTTTTCATTTTTTGGTGAGGTTTCAAATAGTCATTATAATTATTTACAAAACAGGATAAAATAAAAATAAAAATTCTTAATAGGAGCAACACAATCTCTTTCTTTAGTAATTACCTCTATTTTTTATTTGGAAAAATATCACTGATAATCTTGTAACATACCAAATTTATTTATTTCTAATTCTTATCAACCACAAACTTAAAAATTGAAAAATATTGATAACTAACATTCCTCTGGAATTAAACTTTCATCGCTGCCATGCGCGTTAATAATATATATATTTTTTCATTCGGATAGATGCATAAATAGCACAAAGTTCTTTGTCTAGAGAATATTACCACCTTAAAAGTACAATGTTAGATGGCACTCAGGATATGTACAAAATTGAGATAATAAAAAACACGCCTTTTCTATACTTCTTTCTTTACTTTCTTTGTATGGTTTATAAACGTTCATCCTAAATAACTAGCCAAGAACTACGAATTGATAAAAAAAGAGCTTAGTATATGCATAGGAGAGCTCAAACTTATGACGATTCAGTATATTTTCACATATTGTTTTTAGAAATTAAATAAGTCTATAATACTATAGCAACTAATGATTGATAACTAAGAAATATGTTACTCAATAAATTGACAATATAGCCTAATATACACAGATCTTATAGCACGATAGTTATATATAATATAAATTTAATTATGTATAATTATTATGATAATCCTATCCACCATATACTTAAACACAGTAATATAATATATAATTATATAGTATTATATTATATATATATAACATTGCTACATGCATAATAAAAGTACTGTTAAACTAATCATACCTAAAAATAAATTCATCATTACATTCATACAATACATAAGCGAAAACAGACAAAGAAATGGTGTAATCTATTAAAAAATATAATACAATCACTAATTTTCATAATAGGGTACATTAAAACCTATTAATGTCCATATGGGCATGCGAATATTCAACACAACATAACATTACGTTATTATCCAACTAAATATGTGGAATTAAATATGAATATACCTATTATTTATGAAGTTCTAATGACTATTTGTCTATTAAAAGAGCATCACTCTATAAAGACCAAAAAAAATCAGGTTCCAAAAAATTGAAAACATTAACAAAGTTTTATGCCAAAATAACACTGGAAATATTCGTTCACTCTCATATTCTGAAAATTATCGAAATTCAATTCAATGTTAATTAAAGCTAAACAACGAAAATGACTTTAGTAAAACACTTAAAGTTTATAAGCAGTGAGTGTCTTAGCGTTTTCACTGATTAAAACAAATAAGAAACAGGGATTCTAAAATAAAAAAAATAAAAAAAAAAAAAAACAAGAAATTTACTTATTAAATAGAGTCCCCTTTAAATTTCATGATTCTTTATTAAGACTGCCTGCATAGAATTCCTACAAACCTTTATATTTAACGCATATTCACCCCCGACAAACGCCTATATATATATATATATATATATATATGATTATATATATATATTATATCTATAATATATATATATATATTATTATATATATATTATATAATATATATATATATATTATATATAATAGTTATATATAAATATATTATATTATATTATATATATAGTTATATAATATATATATATATATATATAATAATATCTAAAGTATATATATTATATATATATATATATATATATAAATTTTAAATCTATAAATCCTATCTAATATAGTATAAATATATATAATAGATTATATTATAATTATATAATATAATATAATACTACTACTACTCTATATACTTATATACTATATATAAATATATATAATATTAACTATTTACCTTCCCTTTACCTAATATATTATTTAGATATATAATATATATATATATGTACCCCAGTTATATATACTTAAAGCTATATAGTTTAATGGTGATTTTCAAATTCTTATTGTTTTCTTTATTCTATAAAACTATTCAAAACTTTATCGTATTTATTCTTACTTTGAAAAGTGCGAATGGAGGTAACGCCAAGGAGGAAAGGCAATATAATAATAATAATAATAATAATAATAATAATAATAATAATAATAATAGTAATAATAATAATAAATAATAATAATAATAATTATAATTAATAATATAATAATAATAATATAATAATAAATAATAATATAATAATAATAATAATAAAATATTATTATTATATTATTATTATATATTATTATTATTATTATTATTATATTATTATTATTTATGTATTATTACTTATTATTATTATATATTATTATTATTTTATTATTATTATTATTATTATTATTATTATTTTTATTGATTATTATATTATTTAACCAATATTAATGACTATAAAGTAAAATAAACCCAATTATAATTAATTAATAATAATATAAAAATTAATGTTAATGTTAATACTAATAAAAATAATTAAAAATAATAGAAATAATAACTGTCATATATAATTATATTAACTAAGTAAATAGATAATTAATAATAATTATTAATAATAAATAAATAATATAATATAATTAATAATACATAATAATAATAATCAATAATAATATATATAATAAAATATAATATAATAACTAATAAATAATCAAATACATATAATAATAATAATAATAATATAATAATATAATAGATATAATATAAAATAATAAATATAAATAAGTAATAATAATTAATTAATGAAAATCAATTATTAATTTAATATATATAATAAATGAATATTAATATTATTAATATTAAATTAAATTATAATTCATAATTATTAATTATACCTTATTAATATCATAATTATATTATAATTAAATTATAAAATTAACAATCAATAAATACTCAATAAATAATAATTAATACATATTAATAAATATTAATTAATATAATTAATAATAATAATAAAAATAATAGTATTAATATAAATTATAATTAATATAATCATATAAATAATATAATAGATAATAATAATGATAATACAATTTGATAATGATAACGAATAAATGATAATGTATAATTGAAATAATGATTAATGATGATACAATATAATACATAATAAATGAATAATAATTAATAATTAATATATAATTCAATAATAAATAATACAATAATATGAATGAAGTAATAATAAAATAATAATTAATAATAATACATTAATAAATATAATAAATTAATAATAATATAATATAATAAATAATAATATAATAAAATAATAATAATAATAATTAAATGTAATATTAATAATAATAATATAATAATACTATAATTATAAATTTACATTATATAAATATTACTTTATAATTGATTTAATTCATAAGGTGTAACTGTAAGAATGATAAATTGGGATGTAGCTAAATTATTTAATAATTGAACGTAGTAATTATAGATAATATAATATAATAATTATAAATATGATATAATCATAATAATAGTAAAAAAGGTCCTATATATATAAAATTATAAATTTTAAATTATAATTCAATATAAATAAAGGTAAACCATAATTATAGACCTTAATAAACTATGTAGTCCTCAAAATTATTTAGTATTGGAAAGGTTATTAAGACAATTTTTTATATTTACAGTAAGAAAAAAATATGTAAAAATATATTTGCATAAAAAAAAATGTGTCGTTCTTATTTAATTGCCATCACACAGTAGCGATAGACTTAAATACAAAGTAACTTTTCATTTATTGTGTTTTACATAATTGTATCTAAGAAAAAAATATAAGTTTACGTATTCTATATGACCTGCTTTAAATAATAATACATTCATACTCTGATAACTTTTAAACGAGAGTAAAAACATGGCTCGACGCTAGTAAGGAATATATTAAGTATCTATAATAATACTAATATGTGAAATTAGACATAGACATTAGGTATTTACATATAAAATATAGTATATCATATATTATATATATATATATTATATATATACTATATAATATTTATATAGATGGTCCAGATTTGTTTTAATTGTAACAGGTCATGTAACTAGAGAAACGGCAGGTCCCCAGTAAAAAATCCAAAATTTTATTTGGAATCAAGCCGAAAATCTCAAAAATGATGGGATTTAACTTTTTTTTTTTTTATTTTTTTTTTTTTGAAAGGTAAATAAATTTTTTCTCTTTAAGCTATTTTTATAACTAAGGAAACCCTAGGGTAAACGCCAAAGATGCAGGAGTCGGGTCTCTTCGGCTCCCGGTGACGCGGAGGGGGACCACGCGGACCACCCGGGGGATTGGTCTCCGGAACCCCGCTCTTTTATGGTCTTTGGGTGTCGCGGGGGTTCCTCCGACCATCCCCTCGGGTTTTAAGCAACGGTTCCCTCCCCCTCGTCCCCTCACGTTCTCGGCTCTAAGCCCCCTCAAAAAAAACTTAAAAATTTTACAAAAAATAAAACAAACAATATTTTCACCAAATTTAGGGGCTCGAGCCGAGCGGAGGGATCAGAGAGGGGGGGACCTAGTATTCAATTCCTGATCAGGTAGGTCCCGGAGGAACCCCACCGAAACACCAAAGACACAAAGAAAGCTCGGTGGGCTTCCGGAGACAATTCTGGCGAAGTGAGAAGGGCACTTTAGGTCCCCTGCCGTCGGTCCACGCCTGAGGACCGAGAATGATCCCCCGGATAATCTTGCCATCTTCTGCAGGGATCTCTAAATCAGAGGATTCCTTTTAGTGATTTACATAAAATAAAAACAAATGAAAAAATTTACATTTCAAAAACAAAAAAAAAAAAAAAAAAAAAAAAAAAGAGTTAAGTTTCTTATCCTCATAAGGAATTTTCCAGGCCTAGAGATATATATCCAATAAATATAAATAAATATGTTTTTACTGGTTTAGTATGGCCTGCCGTTTCTCTTATGCTAGCATAACTTAGTAGAGACACATATTAAAAAAATCTATTCTAGCTAATAATAATATATAAAGTAATAAAATTATGTAATTATGTATTGTTTAACTTATATATATTGAAATATTATATAATAAGTAGAATTTATAATAAGTATATATATATTATATAATATAATCTAATAGTTATAAAATAAAGTTTTAAAATGTGTTAATAAAGTCATGGTTAGTTAATAGCACATTATACATATATATACAACACTGTATTGTGGACACAATTCATGTAACTAACTTGAAATACCTAAAACAATCAAATACCTACCCATGACTACTCTGGTCCAAAATACACGATTCTCAATTTTAACACAAAAAATAAGAAAAATTTTAAGGTTCAGCGTCCCTTCTTAGAAGCACACATCTTTAATTTAATTTTTAATTTGCTATTAGAAGAAATTTATTTACCACCATTTCCCAATGCCTGTTAATATTTTGAGGACAACCCATCGGAGTTTTTATACTGTAAGGTACGTAATTACACTTAGCAATATTACTTATGATATTAAATCATAAACAAATTATTAGTGAAAAATTATTTAACGGATAATTAATATAATAAAATAATAATAATACCTCCAATAACAATATAATAATTTTATTATAATCAACATTAATAAATATTAATAATTTTATAAATAATCATATAATTAACTATAATAACATAATTAATTAATGATAATACATAATAATAATAATAATAATAATAAATAACCCAAAATTAAATTAATAATAATAAAATAAATTAGATAAATTATAATAAATTTACTATTACTAATTTAATAAATACATAAATATAATACATAATAATAATTATTTATAATTAATTTAATACATTAAATAAATAATTATCAAAATAATAATAATAATACTCATAATAATAATAATTATAAGAAATAAAAATCTAAATAATAAAAAGAATAATAATAATAATAGTTAATTAAGCTTATAACTATCAAGTATCGACGATAATTATTGTACCAATGACAAACCTTAACACAACTTACGCACGAATAAATGTTAATATAACAAAGTAAATTCCACACTAAACACCAGTAAAGTAACTAACATTTGCATACAAAACGTAACCCCTTCATACTTTTTATAAGCATATCTCTAAACATATTAACGTTAAATTTTACAATGGCACAGTAATATTTAACAAAAATTTATCATAACCTTTGTCTAATTATCATACACAGGACAACGGAATAATAATAATAAGATAAAAATAATAATATAAATAACAATCTATGAATATAAATAATAAAAACTAATACTTAAATGAACTTAAAAAAACATTATAAAAATGAATAAAAAGTCTTAAAGAATTATTGAATAATAATAAATATATTAATATATAATAATATAATATTACACTAATAATAATAATAACATAAATAACAAATGCATTTAACTAGTAGTTAAATGTTAATTTAAGAATACTTAATGAACAATAACGCCATTTGAACATACTATTCTTGTGCCAATAGTTAGTCTTTAGATGACAATTGAATTAATCATCTATGATGAGAGAAATAAGACTTTTAATATTCGAAAATACATCAAAAAAGGAATGATGGCGAATATATAAGTAATATTATTGTATAAATTAAGTTTTATACTTTAATTTTTTATATAAATATAGTATATATATTATATATATATATATATAAGCATATTAAGTATATATAATATATATATATAATATATATAATATATATATATATATATAAGTAAACTATTATATATATATATATCATATACTATATATATATATATATATAATATTATAGTTATATAATATTAAGTATATATATAATAATTATAATATATTATATATATATATATATATAAGTATATATATAGTAAATTTCAAGTTATATATTATATATATAATAATAATTTAAAGATAGTTATATAATATAATATATTATATATATATATATTATATATAAGTTAATTAATATTGTTATAAAAATAAATTTCATATTAGCTCTAATATATATATATGATACTATATATATATATATATACAGTCTACTTTCTCTTTACTTTCTCTTCTCATTATAATTATAGTATATACTTTTTTGATAATATATTATTATCTATATAAATATGATCTATATAATTATATTGATATATTATTATACAGTTATTGTGATCACATTTCGTATATATTATATTTAAATATATATAATATAAGCTTATATATCATTATTTATATATACTATATATAGTATATGAGTATAATAAATATATATAAATAATATATAATAATATAAATATATATTAGATGATATAGGAATATATATAAAAATATAATATAAAATAAATAATAAAATAAATATATATAAATAATATATATTAATATATTATAGATATATATAATATAGTAGATTTAAAACCTAAAAAATGATTTAATAGTACTTTTTCATATAATAATATAAAATAAATAACATTACACTATATAATAAGTATAATCAAATAATAGTTATACTTATATATATATTATTATTATATATATGACAATTTGTGGAGATAGGGGTAGAAGTTTTCCTTTTTTTTTATGTGGTTTTGAGATATCAATTTTATTCATAGAGAAATAAAGCTATAATTAATAGATAAAAAGGGAAAGATATTACTTGAATCTTTATTTGCTAAAGTTTAAAATAAACTTTAAATTCTTTTATTTTTTTAATTTCTTTACAGTTTATTTTAAGTTTTTAACCAATTTTTATTTACTTAAATTTATTAAGCAATTCTAAAACAATAACGAATTCTCTCTCTCTCTCTCTCTCTCTCTCTCTCTGCTTTCTCTCTCTCTCTCTCTTCACTCCTTCTTTCATCTCTCTTACCATCTCATTCATCTCTTCTCGTCTTCTGCTCCTCTCTCTCTCCTCTCTCTCTCTCTCTACATCTCCATTCACTCTATCCTCTCCTCATCTCATTCATCACCGTCTCCTCTCTTGCTTACTCTCTCTCTCTCTTCTCTGATAACTTATTTATAACTTTTCAGCTTGGTTTTGTATTATTTCGTTTTATCTATTTTTTTTGAAATGTTTTTTGTTATCACTCAATGACACACTTGAACTCGAGCACATATAAACTCTCTCACTCTTTCTCGCATATATGCGCGCTGACGGAACAGTTGTTACACCCATACGGCAGCGTCTTCCGCGCAAGGCGCTCATTTCGGAAGCAAGCGCTTCACGGAGCGGGTCTATACGAAATATTATCGCACAGGACGGCTACTATGCAGTCTACCTGCTATGGTTTGTTTTAGTTTTTATAAATCTCATATAAATATATGATGAAAAAATAATTTTACGAAGATAAAATATTTACTAATACAAAAATGAGTTGCCATAAATATAAATACCAAATAAACAATATCTATATATATAACCTTATATATATACTATATATATATAGCATATATATATATATATATCCATATATATTTATGTAATGACAAAGTTACCCTTAACCGGCAACAGCGGAACGGGAGTCTCGCGGCCTTACAAAAATTTTTTTCTCGGGGTAGCCGTCTATGATAACCCTAAATAGCATTTTCTGAGGTGGAAATGAGGTTAGGTTACCATATTATTATATATATATATATATATATATATATACTATATACTATATAAATACCAACTATATATATATTATAATATTATTATATGAATATATAAAAGTAATATTAGTTATATATATATTATATATTATATAGGTCAGATCCCTAACACTTCGCACAAAACGTAACCTTATTTACACATTGTTCAAGCATATCCTTACAAATCTCAATGTTAAGTGTTGTAGGTGTGTTAAATTGTTCGTTAGTGTGATTTTATTAGTGTATGAAATATATCTGCTTTCTGCGCTTCAATGTACTAATACATGTATCAGGTCAATATTTTCATATTTACAACTATAAATACTGTCGAGCAATTAAATTACAATAAGCCCAAAAGATTACACTGCATATCATATCATTTTAATAATATTTTAATTGAATTAAAATTGAAAACACTTGTATTCTATAGTGAGTTTCATTGTGAGCTGAACTCCACTTTTTGTTGAAATGTCAGAGTTCTCGCTCTATCAGCCTTGCTATTTGCGTAATAAAAGATCCTGACATAACTCGGGACATTTCAAGGTTTTTCAAAACAGGTATAATTGCAAATTTTGTCCATCTGGGGCTAATAGATTACTATGAATATTGTATTTCACACACAAATGAATAATGGAAGAGTCAATATGTATTAACCTAATAATTCTTGTTTAAAATATTATATAATTTAACTATCTCTAGAAATCCTTTATCGCTAAATCAAAGTTACAATTAAAAACGGTTAAATTTGGCAAAAAGTTTTTCCTTTTATAAAATTTATATTCCTAGCATGCTTTACCAATAGTTTGATGGCAAGTTTCTTTCAAGCTCCAACTCTATCGGCTCACTCCAGGTGAGATAATCCCTATTCTCAGACTTGTTAAACGTTCATATACCCATGATTTCATAATATCTTGAGTCGTTGGTTTTCCCCACCTGCCTCGTCACATTTAATACGCACTCATCCTAAATTGTTGGAAAGTTTTCTCGTTTAGATTAATTTTCAATATTTAATAAAGTCACTCTATTAAATGCCATAATTGCCTATCTAATGTTATAGTCTTATGTCATCAAAGTCTTGGTTCCAACAATTTCATTAGGTATGTGTATACAATGCACGATTAGTTGTACCTAGCAAAGAGTTTTTTCTTATTCAAGTTTCACGATTAATGATACCCACGCAATGTTTATTCTTTTCATTTCCTTGACTATTAGTGGAGAAAATTATGTCTTTCAATACGCGTCCGCTCAATTGGTGGGACAAATACAAAATTCCCACCCTTAATTTTACTCACATTACTATACTACTGAATGGAAAAAATATATTATTGACAGTTATTATATGGAAAGAATTCGCCGTTCCAATCCAAAGATTTCACATATTGCTTATCAAATAAAGACCTAGTTTTTGATTATGGAGAGGAGGAAATTAATATTCATGATTTTAGTCTCTGCTCACTAACGGTGGCCTTTAATTATCATGTTTTTTATGCCAATAATGTAAGATAGAAATGTATACGTGGCTGTCTTAGATTTCTTCTTTGCAAATAATGTTCTTCTTTTTAGACTGCAAATATTACAATATAACAGAGGAAAATGAATAATTTTTATATACACCTGTTGTCCGAGCAGGAAACATTAAAAGCTATCTTTGAAGTTAGTTCTAACACATTTAGACCTAAGATTCGTTTCTCCCATATAGTTTGATAAGATGTCAGTACCTCTTGTCTATATTATTCATAGTCTTCATATATTGTGACCTGCGATTAATATAATTTGCAATTGTGCAACAACACACATTTCGGACTTCGTTTCGAGCTGTCTGTAAAAAACAGCGCCGTCGCCAGAGTTCCCAATGACTGGCGCTATGTATGTGTTAAGAACAAGCGCACTCTCATTAACGAATTCTCACCAAGTCCCAATGTAGTCTGGCGTCTTATCTAAGTCAAAAAACAAGCGCCAGCACTCACCATTTGGCATCCCTGTAGGAGACGTAGTACCTCCCAGTCTCTCTTCAACAAACCCGCGCGACCGCCAGGCCGTATTTATCGCCAATCGATCGTAGCAATCCCTATTACTGAAACTATTACCAATGTTCGTAGTATTAAAAATTATTTCTAAGAAAGTAACTATTTCTTCTTCTGTATTTCTTGGTTAAATGGAAATTAATTGCTGTGGTATTCTTGATAATGGAAGAGAAGAATGTTCTCTAGTACACGTTCCTTGACAGTGCAAAACTATGTAATACGAACCGTTTTTAAGGGGGTAATATTTTCCATGAATCCCTCCCAAGATCATTTTATAGCTCAAGCCTGAGTTCGAACACTGTCTTTCTAAAACATTTTTAACCTTCAAACTTACAGGGCCAAGATGAGTGTCAAAATTGCCTCTACGCAACAAGGTAGTGTTATAGCTGTCTGACATACTCTCAAATGTGAAAGCTTTCAAAACAATATTTTAACATTGGACTATTTTCGCCCTCTCTGAAAGAGTGGTAATTGCAAGCCCACTTAATAAATAATTAATGGAAATATGAGTATAATATGTTCATTTGAAATCAAATGCCTGGAAACAGGTTATAAATCCTATGCAAAAACGAACTCAAAAACTTTTAGGGTTACGTGGAATACATTCGTGTATTTAACTTTTAATCTTTTCCTGTAGTCTCTCCAAGAAAATCGCGTGTAGAACATTGCAGAAATATAGCAATGGCTCATATACCATATGATTTAGTTTGCGCAAACCGCGGAATACCTGTGTTATGAAATAAAATGTTATTAAAATCAAGTATTCGAAATTATCATCGTTATTATGATATCGTTCCTTCCCACAGGTCAAAATGATATATATTATATTTAATTATAATATTTATATTATATATTCTTATACACCTATATATTATATATATTATATATATATATATAAATATATGATCCAGTGATCAGCAAAATTGCTTGTGTTGTGAAATAAATAACGTACATAGGAATCTGCAAAAAGACACTTTTTGATTCTGACCATTTTTGGTCCACCTTGTAAGAAGTTTTTCAATGCATACGAGTGCTATGCTTTATGTGCTGCCCATGATTTATCTTGATCACCTAGTTTGTATTCCAAAGTAGGCAAAGTAAGTTTTTCTTACAAATGATCAGTAGCTATATATTCCCTTTTGATGTGAAGTGGCCAACAATTTAAAATATACCAGATGTAATAGAAATGCAGTAATCGGTTATTTGTTGCAATTAATTTTCTAACAAGTTGGATGGGCAGTACTATTCGTCGATTTGCATTCGGACCATATTTAAAGGCGAATGATTGTCTAAAATTCTTATTTCAAAAACTTAATTTCTAAAGAAATGCTAAAAAAAATATATCATGAAACATAGCTTTCACAAGGCTATATAACTTTAAATGATGTTAAAATTGACAAAAAAAGACTATAGTTGGTATGTACTGATTAATCAAACATACAAAAAAAGGCTAATACTATTGCCAATATATGACATATATGCTAGGTTAAAACTACTTACCATTAATATATGGTGGGTACAAAAAAAACAAATGATTTTAGCAAATTATCAGGTTAAATCTTCTTTGCGAATACGGAAAAGGGGCAACGTCTATTGTGCCCATCTGGGACCTGATAGAGACAAAACTAAGTTCAGATATCGGGTTCAGCGCACTAAATTACCTATGTAATTCACGTGTCGAATTTCAATTCAATGAGGACAAAAGTTAAAATTTATTAATGCAGTGTTATTATTATTTAAAATATTAACTTGTGTAATTCTTTCTCAAAAAAGCAAAAATCATTTCAAAAAGCTTAGAGGAATATAATATTGGGGGAAGGTGGAGAATATGTGGAGAAATTTGGGGGGAAGGGGTGAGGAGCATAACCGTACAATATCTCTTGAAAAGAGACACTGAACGCTTCACGCACGTTCTTTCCCATAATATTTCCCAATATTTCAATAGACGCGCAATAAAGTAATTTAACCTATATCACTAAATATACTTAATTTACACTAAATTATATTTATACAATAAAGTTAAGTATAACTTATCAACACACACACAACTAATTTATATATATATTATATTATTATATTATATTAATTTATATATATTATAAAATATAGCTCAACTTGATTATATTTATTATATATATTATAATATATATATTACTATATATATAATATATATATATATATATTATATATATATATATATATATATATAGGCTTTTACTCTTATTCTTTTATTAATTTTTTTCTCTGCTGTGTATCTACTCCTAGAATTTTTGTACTAATTATTTACGACAGCTAAAAATAATTTTAGAAAAGTTTCCTAATATTGAATTAAAACAATAATAATTTATACTCACTTTTAAATATCAATCGTTACCGCCCAAGTCTGAGAGTAAGGCGTATCAAACCCACCTAGACCCAATTCATAAATAATACCATATAATAATCTGTTTGGTTTATTGCACAAAGATCTTTTGAATACCTAATAATGTCCAATTAAAATTACCCAGTGTTGCCCCTGAACCCGAGTTGCTAGACTGGAGGGGAGGTGGGGCCCCCCTTTTCTTTCCGGAGGTTTAGAGTGTCCAAGACACGCTCCACTTCCTCTTGGGAACTAAGCTTTCCAGAGGTTAAATGATGGGGTTTCCTTTTAGCAAGTCGTTGGTCAAGAGAGGTAACACTCTTGGGTTACCATCTCAAGGGTAAGGGTTCCAACCCACTTATACTACAAATATTAACAATAATTTTTGCCGTTATTGCACCAAATATCTTTTGAATATTTATATATAATACTATATATATATATATATATATATTATATAATATTATCATGTTAATAATTCTAGGACAATAGAGCTTCATATTGATATTTTGTGTTTACAATCTATTATAATATTATATATATATATATTATAATATATAATATCGATCTTTCCTATCCTACAAATTAAAATTATAATTCTATAGACCTTATATATACTGGTAATATATATATATTTAACAAAAACTACCTTTAAATTCGTAAGTGGTGAATATTTACTTATAAAATATAAAGTTTTTTTCAGAGATTAATGTTAAAGTAAGTTTATAAATACACAACACATAATAAACACTTATATCTAATAAAAAGCTCATAGAAGTTGATAAAAATAACCCGAATAAGAGGGGGTGCCTTGTTCGAGGAGAAACAAGCTATTCACCTCGAACACGCAGGCTCTTCAGGTGAGCGGAAAATTACAAAAAAATCATGAGTGCCATAATCCTCAATTTTGTAATTTCCATTATTGTTGTCTTTGGAATTTCTGTGATGCTCTAAATATTCATTTACCATTTCGTCCGTTATATTTCCAGTACTCCAACAACCAACAACTATTTTCCAAAAATGACGTCCTCCATTAATGTTTCGATATAATGACTTGTCGAAATCTGTGATGTTTAGCTGAAGTGAGTGATATTATTCATTATTTGTCGATGAGATTGTAAAGATTGCGTCTATAAATAGGTAAAGCCGAGTGATGTAGTACCTTATTATTAATTATTAAGAATCATATATGTTGGAGATGCTTACATTAGGGTCTATGTCCTCACTCTGTGCAAAATCGAGATTTCGACCTCCGATAGGTAGGTTGAAGGAGCATACTAAAAGAAGGAATAATTAAGTTAAATACATTTTTTTTGCTGGCAAAGTGTTCTGCATCGTATCTTTATATACCTTCCATATACTGATATCTTTTCGTAGCCCAAACGATATAACTGTTATGTCCATTTCATAATTGGAATATTTTTCTTATTGGTACAATTTTCTTCACCGAATGTATCGGTATATGTGGAGTGACAACACAGGGAAATATCGCTATTTCTCTCTTCAATGAGGTAGTAACGTTAACTCTATAAGTATTAGTTAAATAAGTTTCGTTTTTTGAAAACTTTTCGTAATAAAACCAATTCCGAGTAATATTATTGACAACAACTCAGTCATTTGCGTTATAAAAACTCAATGAATGCTCAAGTGATATAAATAAACTTAATTTCATCAGATAAAAAAATTAGCGGTGAAGAGCGAGTAATCGAAAAGCAACGGAGGATAGAGATAGCAGACAGGATTGTCATGACACTTTTAGATGTGTCAGGTGGGGGGGTTATTAGACAACCAATGATATAATTAGGAGCAGGAAGTCGGTTTTCTACTTTACTTTGTTTAACTGCAGAAATTTTACTATTATTCCAAAGACTAAAAGTATCAAGGAAACGGGAATGGAGGAATTTGAATAGAAGGTGCGTAACTGTAAACTGTACAGAGGGGTGAATGGAATTATGTGATTAAGAACATCGTGCGGATTTATGTTCTCATATAGGGCAAAAGAAACCAAAAACATGATCGCCCGATGTTCGCACCCATAGGAGCGCATTGTGATAAGCAAAGCCATGGGGATTCTAAGGGCGTATAATAATACCGTTTATTAATACACCAAATGAAAGGTATACTGCGTTATTTTTGTGAAGATATAATCGGAGGTCCATGCAAAAAGTATAATATAGTGTTACTAAAGAGTACAACATCATATATAATCACTTGACTACTAGAAGAGAAATATATAACCCATGGGATTAATGCAACTACCCTTTGAAATAATCTAGGTGTTATATATATATATATAGTTTTACTAAATATATTATATTATACTATATTATATATAATATAATATATACTTAGTGTAAATTCCTGTAGATATATATTGTAATTGAGTGATATATAATGGGTAATATATATAGTATATACTATTATGTGGTAGATCACTCCCGAAGGGGTTGTATAAAGCTAGGTTTTTTACCTACATCTACTTTACTAAGGCTGGGGGCTCTATCCACCTCTAACTTCGGTGTATATATATATAGTATATATATATATATATATATATATATATATTATATATTAGATATGAAAGTTTTAAAAATGAATACATTGATGCTGTAAATTAACAAAATTTAAGGTAAGTTTTATACATAAAACTTTATGACTTAAACCATGAAATTAACTTTCCGCCAATTTCTTTAAAGTCAAAAATAATGACTTTCTAAGGACAGATCATTTTTACACTCCTTAAAATATTTAAACTCTTTTGGGATTTGAAGCAAACTTCACTTAGGAATGAGATATCCTAAATCGGATGATGTTGAGAGAGGAAGGAGCATCAGAATGAGTTTTGGAAAAGCGATTTCTCCGGGGGTGTGATAATATGCCTCCATCTCATTCAGTCGTAACTATATGACATTTTTAGGAAAAATTTTATGACGACTTATGGTGAATCTTAACGGTAATTTAAAAGGATTAACTGTATTTAGTACGTCTGAGGAAATAACAGTATTTTTATATTTTACTCATATATATATTACATAAACTTTATATCAGTATAATATATATAATGATACTAATATATATTACCGGATAAAATATATATATATGTACTCATATAGTATAATGAATTCAATTATTAAGTTATAAATATAAGATTACTATAAATTAGTCTATTTAGTAGTAGGGAGGTAAAGTAGTGGGATGGTGTATTTATGATATCATAGTGGTTACTCTTAGATTTATACTTAGACTTTATTATACTGCTCTTTTAAATCAGTATTATAAATAGTATAATAATAATTACATATATATTTTATTGATGATATTATTAATTTATTATCATAATTAAACATATTTATAATTTTTATATAATGTTTTATATATATTTCATTTAGTGGATAAATATTTATATAATAATTATTGTAATATTATTATATTAGTTTATATACATAGTTATGTATAATATAGTTAAATGTTATTAGCATACGATAATATAGAGTTATGATATTAGAATTTATGTTATATTAATATATCTGTTATTAGCCAATTGATTTAAATAATAACTTTAACTCTAAGGAGAGCAGTAATAGTAATAGATATATGCTGGTGATAATAATAATAAAGGTTATTATATATATAATTATATATAGTAAGTAGGTTACGTTCTATTATGTAATTGACTTAAATGTATTTAGTACTTTTACTGGTGTATAGTGATTGGTAATAATACTTTGTATAATATTAGTTTAACATGTATTTAGTTCAATGTGAAGTCGTAGTCATTGTGAGGTTGCCCAGTGCACAACGTAATGGTAGTTCCTTAGAGCGTGTGAGTCGCTCATATGATTAGACTGCTTGCTTCTTTAATGTTCATTTAATCGCAATGCCGCTATTGATATAGCACATTTTTTATTTTTACACTTTAGGACACACTAGTATTCGCTGAGTAGAGGTTCTGTATTATGATTATGAACAAGATTAAATCTAGTGGGATGCAATAATTCTTACATTTAATTATTACTATTTTTCCCATCACCTGTTAATATTTAATTAAAGTTGGTAATTATTTATTTAAATTTTTAAGTTCAGACATGAATTATAAAATAAAGTATAAAGGGAAAATATCCGTATATTTAATTACTTTTTCAACTGCCTTAAATAAGATAACTCTAAAGGAATTTTAAACCATAAAACTACATTATTGTTGTAATACAACTCTTTTAGTATTTATTGATATTAAACTATTTTGTTCCAGCCATTCTTAAGACTGATAACTCGAAAGAAAGTGTCGAACTTGTGCGTATAAAATTCAATCTTCCTCAACCCCCTTATTTTTTTAGGGTTTAAGGTGTAGAAGTGTAAAAAATAATTATACATTGATATATTGTTAGAGATATGCTTGAATAAAATAAGTTAGTGAATATATAGGTTCGTTATGTCCAACGTCTAGTAGTTTAGTTCTTATTAAACTTGATTTAGTAATTTAAGTATATGGATATTTTGTTAATAGTTTAAGTAATTTTTATTTTTCGATAAGCGTATTAGTAATAATAATGTTAGTGATTATTAGATCATTATTAGTTACTAATTAGATATTCTATAAGTTTACTTATATGAGTAATGCTAATTGTTATAAGCTTGTATGTAATGTGAAAAACATAATGGTTAACGTTATATAGTACATATATTTCGTATTGGTATGTATCAGTTATATAATCTATTACTATTTTTTTTTTTAATAATGTTTATGTAACATATTTATGAATATGTGACCTGAATATTCATTAATGATAATTCAATATAATAGATCATAAAATTAAGGTCTATATAATGGTAACGTATATATAGGTTAGTCTATTGATTTATCAAGATTTACTGATTTACTGCTTTAATAATATCGTTGATATATATATATATATATTAATAAACTTATTTACACTTACTATATATTTTATTCAGGAACTTATTTTTATATTTAATTGATTTTAATTATATAAACTTTGTATATTTTATATAATGTATATAATTGATTTGGTTAAAGTGCATACCTATGAAACTTATAGCTTCATAGTATTGCAAATCACAATATTTGGTCGTTTTCATTGGTCCAAACATTAGACATGGGAATATATGGGAGTATTTATTCACATAAGGTGAAAGGCTACGTGCTATATGATAAATGTGTTGAATTATAAAAGTGGAGCCTCTCACAATTAGTATAAAGTAGTAGACAATAAGACGTTGATAAATATTCAGCATAGTTAGTGCGATTGATATTGAATTCATCGTGTGCGGATTTTTGGTTCTGAGTATTGATAATTCTTCTCTCGTGAGTTTCTCAAGTATAATGCAATAATCTATTATTTTTCTACCTCAGATTTTATTATTATAATGTGGCTCTACTTGTATAGTACTAAACGTTTAATATAGTTTGCCATAGTTATGCCTTCGTTAAATATAATTTATTATTGATTACAAAATCAATTAAAAGGCCAACGTTATTTTTGTCACCGGATTGTCTATGTTTACTCAATAATTTATGTACGTTAAGTGCTAACTTGTTAATTGTTAACAGTTTATCGTATTACATATCTATAAATCCTTATTTCATACCCAGAACCGTTACTGCTCTCCGGCAATCCCAATAAGTTCTATATAGTAAAGTTTAGACGGTTTGTATAGTTTAGGTGTTAGAGTTAATATTGTCATATTGTATCTATTAAATTATTACTCTTAAGTATTTCATATAATATTATTAATGTATATTAATGCTCATATGGTTAATTAGTATAGCTTTTTAATTGATAATGTAGTGAGATAAAACTATTATTTATTATTATTAATAAGTTATAAGATGATGATAATTAATATTATTTAGTATTGATCAGTTTTATGTAATAATATTGAACGACAGGTTGTGTAATAATAATAATATTATTTATAGTAATCTTTTATTTAGTTTTATTTAATATATACAATGTTATATACCATTTATTTTTATATTATCTATTGTGTGTTAAAGTTATATAGTTTATGATGAAATATGTGCAAATGTATTACATTATTATTATTACTTAATAGTTATTTTATATATATATGCCTATATGTATATATATATATAAGAAGGCAAGTAATAAATACATTTCTAAAATAAAGTGTATAGTATTAATTATACTTATATGGTATAAATATTTTTGTAATCATGATATATATGATATACGAAAGAAGGTATTGTATTATATATATTAAGATAATATATTTTATGTTTATATTATAATATTATTATAACTATAATTATGAATTAATAGTATATTAAATTTATAACATTGTTATTGTATAGAGTTATGGCTTTTGATAATACTATGATTATACTGATAGAATTTATGTTATTACTGACCTATTTGTATTGCTATGTTAAGTACTATTACTTTGATTATATTATAAGATTGAATATATGGGAAAGATTTTATATATATAGGTTATATAATCAGTTAAAAAGTTTTTAATTCATGTTTAGGGGCTTGTCAGATTTTGTACGTAGTGCATTATATTCAGTAGTTCACCGAATGATGTTAATAGAATTATAAAAGATTTAAATTATAATTTATATATTATATAAATATAACTAATTTTTATCTTTTTTATTGTATTTTAATTAGAGTATAAGCTTTTTAGATTAAATTTCAAATTATGAGACTCGAGTGAAGTGAATTTATGTATTTATTTATCTTGTGTTAAAACCTCAGGCCCAATATATATTACGAAATGTGATACATTATTGAATTCTAATTTAAGTTATATATATAATATACAATATATTTAAATACAGTATTAGTAATCAATGTATATATATATATATATATATAGAGTTAGGTGGATGGTAGGTATGGAGTATATAATAGGGAATTTATTAGTATACGTAGTATGTATATATAGATGATATAATTATATATTATAGATGGTTATATATTTGATAATTTACTGATTATAATACTGATTTAAGTAGGGTATGTATAATAACTCATATTAACTCAATTTATATTTAACTCAAAGGATTATAACATATGACCTTAATGATTCATAGTAATATTCACATATATGCTTTTATTTTCACTTAGATATACTTAAGTCAGAGGGATCTCGGAGAGTAAGTCGATTACAAAATAAATTGTATGTATTTCGGGGACATTCGACTCTATCTGGCTCACTCACTCCTTATAGAATCTTACAATATGATAAGTTTCTCTCAGTACAGGTCTCGATGGCTTGAGATTCGGAAGCTCCGTGGATATGCGTCTTGCGCTGGTTATCGTAATTTTACGACTTACTCTGTAAGTGCGAGTCGTTGATACAAAAAAATTAATTCTCGTCTTTTACGCTACGGACATTTTCCTGACATCATATGCTAACAATTTATATCAGACTGCGTGACTACCGACGCGCAACGGCAGCGAGTGCAAATTTAAATTTGACTTCTGACTCAGGATTAGTGGGTATGTCTAGATTTCTATCTCTCAGTGAGAGGAGTATGATTTTTTATTAGAGTGCTACATTTTTCAGCGATATTATTAATTTCCAGATATAGACTTATCTGAGAATGCATTAAGTAAATACCAATTATACCACTCTATTGTGTCTCACATAAGTATCGACAGATAACGTGAAGTGTCTGCAAATGCTATTACGCGGTGTGGTATTAGATTTAAATACCTGATTTTACTGACGTTATTAACTTTTTAATAAAGATGGCTCGCAGAGACACTAGTATGACAAACAAATAATTTTTTAAGTGTTATCTCAGTAGGAGAAATCAAGAAGAGTTTTATATATTTAATTCTGTTTTATATTATATAATTATTATTGTTTCATATATATTTTTTTTTAATTATATTTTATCCTCTTATTTGTTATTTCATATTTATTTTAATATAGTTTAAAATTTTTTATATTGCATATTTATTTTATATTAATAATTATATATATTTATGATATATCATGTAATTCTCGATATTTTAAAATCGAACGAGAAAATAATGATATATAATATACCATAATAATTCGATCGTTTCTATATAGTCTAATAAATTACAGAGTTATATTGATGAGATAATAAGTGCCGAAGGAAGACACTCCTAATACTTTAATGTGGACGTGTGTGTAAGTCGGCTATTTTAATCCAACTATATAATTAGAATTCTTGGTAATGTAGAATCCTAATATATAATAGTAAGATAATGTAATAATATATATATATTAACTCAAATAAATAAATATGTTGAGATAACCTTTTAGATTATCAACATAAATATCAATGATTAATTATAATTTATAGGAAACAGAAAAGACGACACACACGGAATACTCGTCGTGTCATTGACCTTCAAGTACAACTCAAGATAGTTTACGTGTATAACGTCCAAATAAAAAGGTCACTTGACCTTTCCTTTTAAATTTTTAAGAGGTTTTACATTGAACCTGTCTTAGTATTTCCAAACTCCTCGAAATTTTCGAAGTTCAGGAGTCAAACCGGATGGAAGTAATAGGAAACCCTGACTTGAGAATGGCGTGATCAGTTAGAGTGTACTTATATACGGTATAAAAAACTATTCCTTTTACGGAATCGTTTTTCTGACTCATGAAATCAGATTCCCTTCGGGAATGATTCTTTGTAATTAATATAATATAAATGAATTAATTAATAATAATAATAATAATAATAATAATAATGAATAATATATAATAATATATTAATATAATATAATAATATAATAATATAAAAATAATAATTTATATAATATAATTATATAATTTATTTAATTATAATATTTATATATATATATTATAATTATATTTAATATTGATAATAATATTATAATATAATAATATATTAAATAATAATAATAATAATAATAAATAATTAATTAATAATATATAAATAATAATATTAATTAATAAATAATAATTAAATAATATAAATTAAATAATAATATATAATATGTGTGTGTAGGCGCACCGCGAGCGCTGCGCGCAGCTCTACGCACGTCTCGCTCACCTGGTAGCTAGATGTATTTACTAATAACTATTCGTTCTTATAAGCCTAATCTCTACCCGCTGGGAAGCTATATGTAAACTATGAATAGGGTGTCAGATATACTCACATATTAATTATTTTTACTTAAAATACTTCATCGGTGGATAAGGTACGCCCATATATAATATATAATTTAACATTCACCAGAGGTCTTGGTTTCTTCACGATTCTGTATACGGACTAAGTTGTATAATATATTAATACCACCGAAATAGTATTAATCATTGGTATTTATTTTCAGACTGTAAGCATACTTTGTGTAATCTTTCCTTATCATTTTTGAGATAAATATTGTCCGTTAATTTTTATGACTCAAAATTTTGTCTGTTATTTAGCATATATACTATACTACTAAATTAACTAATAACATACTAATATTACCACTTACAACGAAATCTATACCTACTTATACTATACTATCATATAACTTAACACTAAATTAATTAATAATATAATTAATATAAATAATTACCCACAGTATATAACAGTACGTTAATATATATAAATATATAATGAGATTGACTAATAATAAATAAATATATACAAATTAAAAACACTACAAGTAATAAATAATAATAATTATCACTAATATAATGATGTCGCCTAGACATCAATAATTTATAGCGTCTCAAAGACAATGTTACATCGCAAAGAACTGGTTGTTTCCATCTAGGCATTTATCCAGTAGGAAAACTGCAAACTTATATTTTAAAATACAAAATCAACATAACAAAATTTCAAAAAGTTACTAAGAAAAAAAGAAGGAGTTAATAACATTAATATTAAATTAACCCGATTTTTTAAATGGTTGGGAGGTTGAGAAGGCGATTGGCGCGGGATGCATTGAAGTAGTTGGGTCTTCGCCCGTATCCTAAAAAAAACATGCATATATTTGCGGTGTGCAAAAACTCTTTCAATGCTTTTAACTGATACTTGTCAGAGGTGAAGACATTACAAACTTAAAAGGTCTTTATATATATATGATTATATATATATATATATTATATATTATATAAATATATATATATTATAGTATATATATATATATATAATATATATATATATATAATATATATACTATATATATATATACTATATATTATATATATATACTTATATACTTATATATATAGTATATATATATATAATATATATATATATAATATAGTAATATATATAAATATATAATATTATATATATATATATATATATATATATATATATATATATATTATACAGTTATATATAATATATTATTACTAATTATATTATAAATATATAATAATATAAATACTATAATATTATATATATATATATATATATATATACTAATATATTATTCGAAACCATATGGTTGTTATCCAATGTCTACGGAAGCTCATTCTTCATCTTATTTTATAGCCTTAATATATATGTGGAATGGAAACATCCGCATCCCGCATATGCATCAAGGATGAAAAATAAACATCGCAATAACCATATTCAAGAACAATAAAATTAGTATAAAAACATACATTACTATTAGATAATAAAAAATTAAAAAAACAAAAACTTAACATATATATAATATATATATATCTCCATACGATACTGTAGATATATGGCATATATAATATATAGTATATAATATATATAATATAATATATATATATATATCAGAGTGGGCAACCCCGCTCATTTAGGTAGTCCGCTAGCGCACCTCCGCACCTCGAGAAAGCGTAGTCCGCTAGCGCTCTTCCGCACTTATTCAGACCATCCAACCTCCGCTATCGCAAGTGCCGCCACGTCGCCGTCCCGCACGTCTCCCCGCTAATAATGTATATTGTGCGACTTCACAAAAGATTGTAATATTAAATACTATATAGTTATACTATCCTTACAAAAAACTTTATTATAATATTAAAGAAAAATTGAAGGAATATTTACAAAAAATCTCAGGATTTTCCACTTCCTCTTCATGTCGTCCTCAAAGGACAAGAGATCCATATTAACTCTATCAAAAAGATTAGGTGCTCAAAATTAAAAGCAGTTAGGCAACATCTTTGCCCTCCAAAATATCCCCACAATTACTAAATATTCGCATCTACAGCCGCAAGAAACTAGGGGAGAGGTATTATATTTTATGAACAAGTTCAACCAATTATCCTGCCTATGCTGAAAGGGAAAAAGATGTCCGTTCGTGATGAGGAGTGCTGTGTTAGTTCCACTTCCAAGCAGTCCTCACCTAAAATCATCTGCCTCCCTTTCTGAAATATTTTGACCACCCGTCCACCCATAAGAAGGTCTATATCGTTCCAAGACGTTAGTAGGAATCCATGAAAAGCCTCGACTCCTGCAGAGACGATGCTAATGCTACATATCAGCTCCTTGATCTTATAAATATATATAATATATATATATACGCATCGCGGGAAGTAGGGGAAGTTATTTGTCTGGAAACGGATTGGAACTTTCAAAATGAGGGAGGGTTGAGTGCTCCGGTTAAAAGTCGGCAGGCGAGGAACCATAATATATATATATATATATATATATATTATATATATATATACTGAGTCAATGTACAGGACCCATTATAGTCATATTACCAGTAATGATATAAATATTATATATGATATATTAATCAGGTATGTCGTGTAAAACCACAACAACTTAGGTATATATATATAAGTATATAAATATATATATATATAATATATATATAATATATATATATATATAATATATATATATATTATAATAATATATATAATAGCTATATATAATATAGTAGTATATATATAGGTGGGGGCGTATCCAGGAAATTTTCTTTCACCAAACAAAGAATTTCTCTTATGATATTTGAGTAGAATATATAAATATAATAATATTTATATTAGATAGATATAATATTAGTATATATATTATATATTATATATATATATAAGTATAGTATATATATATATATTATATATATATTACCGGAATATATATATATATTAAGTATCATATATATATATAGTATTATATTATACTATTTATTAAATTTTATTATAAATAATATTAGATATATATATATATAGTTATAATATATACTATATCAATCTCAATATTATAGATAATAATAAAATTAATAATATTATAATATATATAACTATAAAATATAGTATATATATTATATATATAATAATATAAGTATATGAGTATAATATATGTTCAAAGTAATTATATAATATATATATAGTTATTATACAAATAATATATAATATTACGTTACTTGATATTATTATATATATAATATATATTATAATTTATATAGTAGTTACTCTATTAAGCTGTACTACTAGATCTAAAATAAAATATAATGCTAACTATAATATATATATATAGTTATATATATATATATATATATATATATATATTATATATATATATATATATATATATATATATAGAGATTACTATTATATTATATATATGATATATTATTATAAAATATATATATATACAACAGTAAAATGTAGTATATATATTATATATTATATATTATATGATATTATATGCTGATATATCTTATACATATATAATATATGTATGATAATAATTACCAATAATATTTTATATATATTATTATTAGGAAGGATAATACATATATGTATAAAGGGTGGAAAATAGTGCAAAATATCTCTATAATCTGTAAGACAAGATTGGAGTAAAAGAAATTTATAATAGAATCTTAATTTAAAAAGTCATACTTACCTAAATTATAAATTAAGGCTGGGACATGAGGAGGATGAGGCAGAACGATTCTCTTGAAAGGCTAATCATCTGTCAGAATTTTATTTCAAGTGAGTTTCGGAAATGATCAGTTGTAGAGAGGCACAGAGACCAAATAAGTCTTTCATCTGCCAATTAAGATTTCCAAGTAGGTTTTTCCAAAGAAGTCTTAAGGTTGAAAAAGCTTCTTTTACGAAGCAGAAGACACGGCGGAAAATTACCAGTATTTGCAACAAAGATGCAAATATTTGGAAATTGTGGACTGCAAACAAGAAACTAGTGCTGTCTATTGAGGTTTTTGGGAGACCTGTTCTGAATGAGACCATTTCAACTTCCATATAAATCCCAATGTGCTGCTGTTTACTTAAATCATCATTTGGGCTTCGGATCTCTTGTAAAATGAGTGTACACAATTCTTGTATCTTTCTTCTCATTTTATGGCCACGATTATCAACCCAGTTCTCGGTTTATGGATCAAAATTAGCAAGGGAAAATTTAAAACCTCTTTCTAATGATAGATTAAATCATAACAAAAACTGCGGTATAAAAATGGGGTGGCGGTATTAAGTCTGATGTGGTTCGGAAGTAGATATTTTTGGCGTCTGATGATTTTTGAATTTGTTAATTCTGGTTAGTACAGCAATAGCTTTCAATTACTAGTTCAGTATTCAGTAATAGCGCGTGTACACATCTTCCTCAAAATAAATCAGGGCTGAAATTCTGATTGTTGCAATTGTTACTCTTGTATGTTTCAAGTTTGAGTTTTTAACTTGAGGGTTTTATAACTAATGGACTTACGAGCGACGAATTATATAAAATTAATTTAACTTCTGCACTTTATAATATTAAATTAACGGATATGATATCTAAAAATTTTTAGGGGTGCATTTTAAGGCAATTTTCTGGGTAGGGGGGCATGGGCCCCGCGAAAAACCCCCCCTAAATACGCCACCCAATATATATATAATATATAATATATATATATTTGAGAAGTATATAATATAGCTTATTATATATATATATTATATACATAGATATATTTATATACATATATAATATAGATATTATAACAATGTTATAAAATTGTTATATAAATATATATTATAAGAAATAGAAATATAAAATATAATATAAATTACAAGTTAGAATATTTTGCGATTGTGTTTATACACAAGAATTTGATTTAGATATGGGCGAGGAACCTGCTTAAAGTAATTAATTGTTATTAATATAAAATTAAAGTATAGATGAGGGTAATTAGCCATTTCAGTCTATTAAAAATCCAATTAAATGTTATTTATTATATATGGTACCTTTAAGGAGGTGTGGAGATTATTTTTGGGAAGGTTAATTATTAATAAAATAAATCTAATAGAGGAGAAAAAGTTTCACAATTATGTATAAAACATTACCACTAATCATTGTTTTCTTTTATACTAAAAAGGTAATATATTTTAGAGTAAGGTTAATATAAAAACTAAATTTTTCATTTTTTTTAAAATAGGGATTGCGGAACAAAAAACGAAGGAGGCTATATTTAGGGTGAGCCGGGCAAAGTAGGCGAAGAGAACCGCGAAAGTTGGATGGACGGGATCCGGCAACCGCCGGGCGAGTTTCCTCCACAACCAGTAGACTATGCGGGCTGCGAGGGCCACGCGAGACCACAGAGCGGATTACTAGCGGATGAGAGAGAAACAAGGAATGGAACACCATCACCGCGGATTAATGAACTATTAAAAAGTATAATGTTGAGTATTTAGTTTCAACTAGTGACTGATAAATTTATATTTACTATATGGAGGAAATGTAACAATATTCGATAGATAAATTAAGTATATATATTGGGAACAATAAGAAAGTTTATAAATAGAGAACATGAAGTGAAGCTAAAAGGAATTAAATTTAAATAATATATATTAGGCATAGTAGTAGTATAAGGTTGATATAATAATAAATTAAGAAGTGAGATGTTTGATTAGGTATATATAGAGAGAGTCTATTAATAAATTTTATTATTATTAAAAATAACACGTTCCATCCATTAACCTATAGGATGATGAGGGAGTTGCTAAGAGTGCCAAGGCAGGGTCTTTATGAATTTCAACTAGAAAATTAGGTGAAGAAAGAATAAATCCATTAAATAATATTTATTTGAAATCGAAATAGAATGTATCAAAAGAGCTACACATGCGAAATCATTAGCTGTTAAAGGTGACATTATATTTACTAAAGCTTGCGTGAGCGAGTGTGAGACAATGAGAGGCAAATAGGATGGTGTAAATACGGAGGTATATAGATTTTATTAAGTTAAGGTGAAGTGAAATTGAGGCCATACAAGGATTATTTAGTTCAAGAAGGTTCGATCAAGTAAAGTGAAATGACTTAAAGCAATTTCTATTCTTGATTAGAGGTTGGAGCAAGATATGATTTATAAAGATGATGTAAAATAAGTTGACAAACGGAGGTTTGTGAATTCGGAGAAGAATAGACATCATAGAGATAGGTTGGAAGGTTATGCGACAGGTGACGAGGCGATGTCATGCGCACATATCGTGATTAGATAGATGAAGGAACTGAGTGTTATGAGTCATTTTGTGTGGGAAAACAACCATCTGCTCCCTCCGCCCGGATTTAAAAGACGGGAGGAAATTGTCTGGCAGGATAGAATGCTGTAGGTCTCACAAAGGACCGAGTCCGTTTGTGACAGCGAACTCAGTGACGTTTGAAATTTATAGTGGGCGTGACTGGGATAACGGAACTAGAGAGTGGCACAATAAGGCTGAGACAGAAGAAAATTGTGAGTACAGAGATACGTCAGACAAGGGAGAGAATCCAGATTTCATGCATAAACTGTGAAAACAGGAACGGCAAGAGGTTATAAGGTGTGGAGAAAAAATACAAAGTAGCGCTTTGAAAGAAGTGGATGATGGTTATTAAATGTGAGTGTACGATGGAAGTGTTAAGAAGTGGTTTTCTGCATAATAATTCAGGGTATTGATGAATCTAAAGGGGTAGATTTTAAAGGAATCCGGCGCTAGAGTTGCGGCATCTTGCAAACATTGAGCGTGATTGGAAAATGGGACACGTATAAGGGGAATAACAATATAGAATAGTGGAAAAAATAGGTATATAAACTTTATAACGAATAAGAAGGAAAGGAAAGCTGCGGCGCGACATGACTCTTCTCATAACAGGCATATTCCACAAACAGGGCTTCGAAAATATGATAATATAAGCAATATAGAGATAGAGGTAAACCGAGATAAGTATTCTTACAAGGCAAAAATGATAAGAGTGAAAGTAGTACTAGCTAATAGCTACACACTAGGCTCGGAAAGGCAAACTCCAGATAAAGAGAAGAGAAAGGCATCGCGGTAACTCAATTGATAAAATGCTTAGTTATGTGCATTACATAAGATAAGGTTTGTTCGAGAGAGACCCACAACGTGTATTGAATAAGAAACATATATAAAAATAAAATGTGTATGAATAAAATAAATAGTAAACATATATAATTAATAATATTAATAAATATAACGTTTGAATGTGATAATGAGAGTATAAATAGCGTAAAAAAAAAAGGTCGTACGAAAGAGTAAAAGTTAAAAGAACAACGTATTGAAAGGGAAACTATTTCTTCAATTAAGTAAAACGCATATATAAAGGAAGTGTAGGAGATGTTGGATGATGTAAGAGGAGGGCGAGACAATTGAAGGAATAGAACTCTCGTAAGCAAATTTCCAATCTAGCAAGAGTTGCAAAACCAAGAGGTCTTTAAGAGGGCTAAAATTCTGCAATGATGAGAGCGGTCTACTGATATGTAGTCAAAATAGCGTTGTTGGGATTTAGTTTTAATAGTTGGTGGGGTTGCGAACAAACAATTAAAAATAGCTGAGTACGAGAGTACACATGTAGGGAAGTTTGGAGACGCCACAATGTGAACAGATAGCAAAACATTTTATGTGTAAATCAAGAGCGGCTTTCAAAACTTAGTAAGAGACATGTTGAGAAGAAAATAAGTAGGGAAAAAATTACTGATGTTTTTATCAAAGAAACAAAGTAGAATAGAAATGGAATCTAAACAAAATTATCTCCAAACATAATAAAAAGAGTTATATATGAAAATAAATTAAATTGTAGATACACAATCAAAGAGGTTACACAAGAGAGCCAAAGATTAGGACATTAGTAATATAGAGACAGTAAGAAGCCACATGGGCCTATCGATACTGTCCCAGTCAATCCACTAACCAAACAGCTTCAGTAGTAGCCAAATGTCTACCTTCAGAACTTAGTATTGTGTATGATATTTAAATAAATTTATTCAAAGAATTATGTAACGACACATCCAAAGGGTTGGGTTTCCAATCTATCAAGTCCGCTCCTTTGCGTACTGTGGTGGATCCTGTACTCTCATTCTCTCCTTCTCTCTTCTCTTCTCTCTCTCTCTCTTCTATCACTTATCGTACTCAAACAAAAAATATACGGTCTAATCTTTCCTTCGTCCGCTGTCTTCTAACTATTTCATCTTCCATCAGTCTCTCCACTCACAGACCACAAATCTGTTATACCTACCGAGAATGCGCTGACTACATTTTAGTATCAACAGAGTTCGGTTAGCACTGTAAAGCCCTTCTTCTTTACCATGTGCCCCAATGTTAATTAAGGATCAGTAACGATATAAGAAACAATGTGATTAGTGCGGGACTTACTCCTGTCGCAGTAACAACTACCAAAAGAAATTGAGATAGAGCTATCAAATCTCACGCACAGCACGATAATCAGACCATCTATCATCAAAGAGATGAATTTCTCGAAGTCAAGACAAAGGATACCTTATCTCTTTGTGAAACAAATTCTAAACAATGAGAAATAATATATAAAAGATATATTGTAGATATTTATATATTTGATATAGGATATATATAAAGAAACAAAGATCACATTTATATATAAATAATATAGTGATTACTTTTATTTATAAAATTTTAGTTATACTTTACATATGTCTATGTAATAATGAATCCAGCATGTGAAGTTAACTAAACACCACACACACACACACATAATACTACCTATACACATACTAACACACACACATACTAATCCCAACACACACACACTCACATATCATACTACACACACACACACACAACAGACAGCACACACACACACACACACACACAGCACACACACACACACACACACACATAGGGATATAAGAGGACATATATATCGATATTGATTTTTGATATTTTTTTATATCGCAAAAAATATCCGATGATATTTTTCAACCGATATATCGATTATATCGATATTTTTTTCTCAGTATCGAATGAACGATATTTGTTTTTACTTCGTAGAAATTGAGCAGTTTTTTCTTTTGGCAGAAAATAACATGTTGAACCATAAATGGTTGGGGGAGTGTGGTTGCCGGTTATATAGTATAATAATATACTCAGCGCTATTTGTAGATGATGCGGAACATTTACTCATTGTACTCTCAAGTATTAGAGTAGAAGTAAAGGGAGAGGAGGGAAGTAGCTCAGATCTGATTCACTATCATATAGGTCTTATCTGACACTCTTCTCTCTTTGGCCTTCCAGGATTGCTTGAGATTAGGGGAGAAGGGAACAATTTTCATGAAATATTTTACCTTCTACATATTATACCAAATTTAGATATATAAAAAAGGGTAATGAATAAGAATTAGCTACTTCCCTCTTCTCTTTT